>JAURVB010014665.1:0-251664 GCA_033002965.1 Piper betle | reverse complement strand
TTACTAGTTTAAACGGTTAAATGGTATGGTTTACTTAACCAGGTAAAAATACTTAACCGGTTAACTAATACTTTCCACTTGACCGGGTAATTGATAATTAACCGGGTAGCGGGTAAATAATTTAAATAAATTCGTGGATACCAATGTTCGATCCCACCGCGTCGAATATATACATATATATATATATATATATATATATATATATATATATATTATTTTCCGGGTCTTTACACATAATTATGATTTAGATAATTAATTTAAAATGTAAAGTAGGACTTAAATAGTAATGTCACATGAATAATTAATTATCTCACTAGATTTGTTGATAATTTAATATTAAATATTTTTGAAAATGATATATATATTAGATATTTAGCTGCATGCATTTCTACTCTACTAAAATTATACTTATGCATTATTTTATGTTCTCGTTCAGAATAGGATCGTTGGTCGCAGGTGCAACTTTGAAATATCCAGGTCCGTATAATCATTTAAAATGTTATATTTTCCCTTCTCGGTAGCCCTGGTCGGCCTGAGCCCAAATTTGACCACCATGCACTATAACGCAATCGGGGTTAAGGAATAGACTCAACTCATTCTGACACGGGGCCGCACCTTTAAAATTACTATGTGTATTTGTATAATTAGTTGATATGTTGTATTGTCCGTATAATCATTTGAAATGTTATATTTTGCCTTGTTGGCAGCCCTATTCGGCCTGAGCCTAGATTCAACCACCATGCGCTGCAACGTAATCGGGGTCAAGTATTTGACTTAGTCTGACATGGGGCCGCACCTTTAAAATTACTATGTGTGTCAATATAATTAGTTGAAATGTTGTATTCTCTGTATAATTATTTGAAATGCTGTATTGTCCGTATAATTATTTGAAATGTTGTATTTTCCCAAACCGGTAGCCTTGTTGATACTAATCTCAGAATGAGCTGGGAGACAATTTCTAATCTTAGAATGAATTGGGAGATCATGACTAATCTCAAAATGAATTGGAAGATGATTTCTAATCACAGAATGAGCTGGGAGATGACTTTTACTATTCTCAGAATGACCTGATAGACAAATTACTGATTTCAGAATGACCTAAGAGATAATTACTAAAGACTTGTCTAATTATAATAATATAAACGAGTGAAATGATAATAAGGATTATATTGACTTGTTTTATTTAATTATGCGGCTTAGTGGTTTTATCACTAACACGGAATTGCCTCTGCAGGTAAGCAGCATTAGACTAAAGAATAGAAGTGTGGTTGGTGGTTCTTTTACCAACCTAGGTATGGTGAATCGATAATAAAAATTGGACTTCCTTATTATTCTATTGTGTTATAAATGTGGCTATGAGAAATATTCCGAGACTGTGGGACAATTATTTTATATTTTAGAGAACATGACTTATTGTTATGATTTATATTATATGTTGCGAGACTTATTTGCTGTATTTAAATTCGTTTTCCTGGAATGCTACATTTACATTTACTATATTTTTAAGTAACGCCCGGTCTGGTTCGGGCGGGTCGTTACAAGGGGTATTAGAGCCAACTTTCCCAGTTGCTCACATTTTATGACTCAAGTACCGTGTTGAAAAGTCTAATAATTATCATTTCCCACTGTGTGGTGTTTTGAATTAACAAATTCATTCACTAATAAACAGAAGTCATAACTGGAAAAAAAGCATATTAATGAACCATTACCGATTTGAGCAGTCAAATTTGAACACAGAGAATGTATTGGCCCAGATTTTGATGGCCATACAGGGACTCGCATAGGCTTCAAAAAATACAAATTTTGTGGCTCAAAATATCGTTCAGTGGTTACCGGGAGTGGTAGCAGGGAATGGAGCCTCAAACTTAGCAGCGGGTCCTAGAATCACACCAGATGGTGGTCAGGGAAGTGCACAAGGGCGGGCAGGGTTGCGGATCTAGTCGAGCGAGGGGAGCATCCAAACCGAATGCCATCGGTAATCCGACCAGTGCTGCCAGGGGTTGATGATAGTGCCTGCTACGCTGTGGAAAAAATTCAGGAAGAATGGAGCTGAGGTATTTATTAGAGGGATCAATCCAATGAAGGCAGAGAGCTAGATTGACATTACCAAAAAGCATTTAGAGCTTTGTATGTGCCCCACCACCATCAAGTGAAATTGGCAACATGCATGCTTCAAGAGGAAGCATCTTACTGGTGGAAATCTGTAACGACCTAGCCCAAAGTGCACCGTAATGGGCTAAGTCATTTTTTAAAATGGGTACCCCGAAAGTTAAAGATCTATAGTCCATTCCAACTTATAAACAAGATCTTCTCCCAGTAGGTATTAGATTTGGAACTAAGTTGAGGGATCTCACAATCCACCCACCTTAGGAAATTTCGTCCTCGAAATGCTTATACTTGGCCCATTGCTAGCCCCAGCCCACGACCTTTCTGGCCCATGACCGGCAGCCTAGCCAATGTCCCTAGTCCAGCCATTGCTAGCCCCAGCCCACGACCTTTTTGGCCCGTGACCGGCAGCCTAGCCAACGTCCCTAATCTAGCCCACCATCTAACACAAAACCGGGTTGCTTTGATACCATTTGTAACGACCCGGCCCAAAGTGCAACGTAATGGGCTAAGTCATTTCTTTAAAATGGTTAACCCAAGTTAAAGATATATAGTCCATTCCCACTTATAAACAGGATCTTCTCCCAGTAGGTATTAGATGTGGGACTAAGTTGAGGGATCTCACAAAATCCATGGAGGAAACCACTTTCCATCAACGTGAGATTTCCTCCATCGCGTGGGCAGAATTTGTGGCAGCTTTCAATGCACAATATTTTTTAGAGCCCGTTGTCTAGAAGAAAGCACTAGCAAAATTGTTAATTTGGTTCAGGGGGAGGATTCAGTCCTGGAATATGTGTATTCCTAGATGAACTTCCAGGGTTACCTCCTAAGCAGGTAGTGGAGTTCGCCATTGACCTAACACTTGGAACAACACCAATTTCTAAAGCACCATAACGTATGGCTCAAGCAGAACGCAAGGAGTTAAAGAGTCAACTAGAAGAGTTGTTGTAGGTAGGCTTCATCATACCAAGTAATTCACCCTGGGAGCCCCTGTTCTTTTTGTGAAAAAGAAAGATGGATCAGTACGGCTATGTATTGACTATTGAAAAGTCAATCAAGTGATAGTCACGAATCGGTACCCCTTACAATATGCTCTAGCAGCCTTTATCTCACTCATGATCACAATATTCCACACATACCTGGACAAGTTTATTATCGTATTTGTGGATGACATTCTGGCCTATTTAAATAATGAAGAAGAGCATGTGAAACACCTGTCTATTACTCTTCAAGTTTTGAGAGAACATCAGCTATTCGCCAAGCTCTCAAAGTGTGACTTCTGGTTGACGGAGGTAAATTTCCTAGGTCATATTATCTCCAAGGCTAGAAATGCAGCAGATCCATCAAAAGTGAAAGCAGTCACTGATTGGCCACAACCTAAGTCAGTCACTGATATCAGAAGCTTCCTTGATTTAGCGGGGTACTATAGGAAATTCATTAAAGACTTCTCCTTAGTAGCATCGCTGATGACCAAACTCACAAGAAAGGGGCTCAAGTTTGAATGGAGTAGTAAGTGTGAGGAGAGTTTCCAGTCTCTAAAGAAGAGTTTAACAACTGCACCAGTCTTGACCTACCAAATGGTAATGAAGGATTCGTAGTCTTCAGTGATGCGTCTCGGTTGGGTTTAGGATGCGTCCTTATGCAAGAAGGTAAGGTGGTGGCCTATGCCTCTCGTCAATTGAAGATTCATGAGCAAAATTATGCAACCCATGACTTGGAATTGGCAGGAGTGGTTTTTGCCCTGAAGATTTGGAGACACTACTTGTATGGTGCCCAGTTCTAAGTCTTCACTGATCACCGGAGTTTGAAGTATATCTTCACCCAGAATGACCTGAACCTTCGACAGTGGCGGTGGATAGAATATTTGAAGGACTACGACTTCCAAATCTTATACCATCCAGGGAAAGCAAATGTGGTAGCCGACGCGTTGAGTCAGAAGGGCAAAGTGGACAAAAGTCAGTAGCTAGCTAGACTTTTGCCCATGTCAACAAAAGTGGTAGCTATCAACCTGGTGGAGCAACTAATAGGTTTACTAGCAAATTTGGTTGTTTCCAATGATTGAATTGATCGTGTTAAGCTAGCACAAATGGGTGATGAGGAGCTAAATAAAATGTTGGACAAGATTTCTGACATTGTAGCTAATTCAAATAGTGTGATCAGATTTAGAGGATGGTTGTGTATACCCAAGGATAATGCACTGAAGCAGAATATCTTGGAGGAGGTTCATCACTCAAAGTTCTCGATACACCCTAGAGTTACTAAAATGTATCAGGATTTAAAGCAAATCTTCTAGTCGATTGGGATGTAGAGGGATGTTGTGGATTTTGTCTCAAAGTGTCAAACTTGCCAACAGATCAAAGCCCAAGATCAACTACCTAGAGGACTATTGCAACCTTTAGAATTACCAACTTGGAAATGGGAGTGTGTCACATGCTATTTTATTGCAAGGCTCCCAAGAACTCAAAAGAAGCATGACTTCATATGGGTAGTTATGGACCGACTAACTAGGGTAGCTCACTTCATCCCCACGAAATCAATGAGAATGGTGGAATACCTGGCAGGATTATATGTTGACAATATTGTCAAATTGCATGGATTGCAAAGGAGATAGTCTCCAACCATGATCCCCTATTCACCTCACATTTTTGAGAAGCTTTCCATAAAGCCATGGGAACTCAAATTAAGTTGAGTACAACATATCATCTCCAAATTGATGGTCAGAGTGAGAGGACTATTCAAACTTTGGAAGATTTGTTAAAAGCTTGCATTCTTGACTGGGGAGGTGACTAGGAGAACCACTTAGCTTTGGCTGAATTCACCTACGATAACTCTTACCAAGACAGTATAGGGATGGCACTATTTAAAGCCTTTTATGGTAGGCCCTGCAGATCTCTATCGTGTTGGCTAGAGTCTATTGAGGCAATTATAGTCGGGCCAGAGATGGCGAGGGTAGCAACTTAAAAGGTGAAACTCATTCAGTAAAGACTTAAGGCCGCTCAGGATCAACAAAAGAGTTATGCTAATACTTGAAGGAAGGACCTAGAGTTCCAGGTTGGGGAGTTTGTGTACCTAAAGACGTCTCCTATGAAGGGGGTGATTTGAAATAAAATATAAGGGAAGGGTAAGCCAAGATTCATTGGACCGTTTCCAATCTTGGATCGAGTTGGAAATTGTGCATATAGACTAGCATTACCACAAAGCCTAGCTCGAGTACACAATGTTTTCCATGTGTCAATGCTAAAGAAATATATATGGGATGAGGATCATATCATCACAAATTTTGAAGACTTAGAGCTACAATCAAATTTAACATATGAGGAAAAGCTGATCCCCATCCTGGCAAGAGAAATAAAGACACTCATGAACAAGATAATTCCTTTGGTAAAAGTATTGTGGAAAAATAAGGGGTCAGAAGAAGCTACATGGGAGATTGAACAAGGAATGACAAGGAAATACCTTAGCATGCTTGTGGCATAAGAGTTTATATTTGTAGTAGCATGAATTGATCCCGAAGAAATAAATAAAATTAATCATGATTGTTCTATTGTCCTTATGATATTTTTGGGCACAAAATATCTCCAAGTTGGGGAGATTGTAAAGTCCGTGAGAAAAAAAACTTTTTTGCACGTGGATGCGGTCCAGAAAGGACCGAATGTGTTATATTCATTACCCGGTTAATAATTATATTTAATTATTTACCCTTTTATTTACCCGGTTACCTAGTTAAGTGAAGTACAGGCAAATCATATGATTGGTCATCACGATTATTATGATCATTAGTCGACCGGTCATGGTTAGACTTAAGGCCAAACCCCCGGTCTTGGGTGGGTGACGACTTGGTGAATGGGAGGAAAAGGGAGAACGAACTTTAGCCAAGTGATACCTATTCATGAATGGGTAGTAGGGTAGGGTGTAAGAATTTAATTGAGCGACTCATTGAGTTGTATATATATATATAGTTGTAATGATTGTGGAAATCCTTTTCCCAAGACGTCCACTCCTTCTTGTCTCCTTTCCGTCCCAGGCACCCTCCTCATTGCTGTGCGAGTATCTTGTCCCTTTTCTTATTCCTTTTATAATAGGACTCTTGCATGCATATTTTTAATTCATAGTAAGCTTGTTAATGATGGGAATTAAAGTTGTAAATCAACAAGAAAAGAACTAAACTAAACTGAAATTGGAATCCCGTCCATGGCCGAGTAGCCTGAAACTTTGGCAAGATGGGCGACTGTAAGAACGATTGAAAGGCAGTCCCTCACACCCCGATGACCTCTCTTGCTCCTGGGTCAAAGGGAGGGCTCGCCACGTCCTTGGTTTTCCGGTGGGTGGTGGAATTGCAGCTGTGAATGGGCGGAGTTGCAAGGGTGATGGAAGTGGCAATGTTTTGCTATAATAGGTGTTGTAATGGACATTCAGAGGGGTAGACACTGGCTGTGCTTCGTCTACAGCAACATGGGTTCCTTCAGAGCAATTCAGGCAACCAGAAAAGTCCACAACGGATGACCTTCTTGCCGGAATTCATGGTGGCAAAGTGCAGAAGTGGGGAGAACGACCATACTCATGCAATGTCCAAAGGTGGACAATCTTTCCTGTTTTGATGCCAGCCTGATTTCGTGGAACATCTGAATTGGAGCAAGGTGCAAGAAAGGTGGGGTCTTGAGGCTGGGAGAAGAGGAACATGCCTGGTTTGGTGCAGGATGGCATCTTGGATCTCTGCTGTAAACCACGCACATGATGCCTCCTCGCTTGCTTATTTTATCTTGTTTTTGATGCTTTGTTGGGATGTTTAGATGGTGGTTCAATTGGGTGCCAAGATAAGGGTTAGAGGAGAAGGACGAACTGTTTTAGTAGAACAGAAGAATAGCGACGGGAAGAAGAAAAAGAAGAAGAAGAAGGAGGAGGGTGGCAGTGTTGTAAATATAGGTTGACTCGATACCAACTTGAGTTAAAAAATAATATTTGATATTTAGCTTTGAAAGTATAGGTTCACATGAATAATTAATTATCTCACTAGATTTGTCGATAATTTAATATTTAATATTTTTGAAAGTGAATATATATATATATATATATATATATATATATGATATTTAGCTGCATGCATTCCTGCTCTAAAAAAATTAGATTTATGTATAATTTTATGTTCTCGTTCAGATTATGATCTTTAGTCGTAGCTGTGAGTTGGAAATATCGAGGTCTATATAATAATTTAAAATAGTATATTTTCCCTTGTTGGCTAGATTCGACCACCAAGCGCTTTAACGCAATCGAGGTCAGAGAATTGACTCAGTCTGACACGGGGCCGCACCTTTAAAATTACTATGTGTGTCCGTATAATTAGTTGAAATGTTGTATTGTTCGTATAATCATTTAAAATGTTATATTTTGCCTTGTTGGCAAGCCTTGGTAGGCCTGAGCCCAGATTCGACCACCATGCGCTATAACGCAATCAGGGTCAAGGAATTGACTCAGTCTGATACGGGGCCACACCTTTAAAATTACTGTGTGTCCGTATAATTAGTTCAAATGTTGTATTGTCCATATATTCATTTGAAATGTTGTACTTTCCCTTGTTGGTTGCCCTGGTCGGCCTGAGCCCAGATTCGACCACCATGCGCTGTACCGCAATCGGGGTCAAGGAATTGACTCAGTCTGACACAGGGCCGCACTTGCAAAATTACTATGTGTGTCCGTATAATTATTTGAAATGTTGTATTGTTCGTATAATTATTTGAAATGTTTTATTGTTCCAAACTGGTATAATTATGTAAAATGTTGTATTTCCCCAAAATGGTATAACTATATGAATTGTTGTATTTTCCCAAATAGGTAGTCTTGTTGGCACTAATCTGAGAATGAGCTGGGAGACAATTTCTAATCTCATAATGAACTAGGAGACCATGACTAATCTCAAAATGAATTGAGAGAGCATCCTAATCTCAGAATGTGGGGGAAGACAATTTCTAATGTTAGAATGAACTGGAGACCATGACTAATCTCATAATGAATTGGGAGACCACCGAATCTCAGAATGAGCTAGGAGACAATTTCTAATCTCAGAATGAACTGGGAGACCATGACTAATCTCAAAAAGAATTGGGAGACCACCTAATCTTAGAATGAGCTGGGAGACAATTTCTAATCTTAGAATGAACTGGAGACCATGACTAATTTCAAAATGAATTGGGAGACCACCTAATCTCATAATGAGCTGGGAGACAATTTATATTCTCATAATGAACTGGGAGATCATGACTAATCTCAAAATTAATTGAGAGACCACCTAATCGCAGAATGAGCTGGGAAACAATTTCTAATCTCAAAATGAACTAGGAGACCATGACTAATCTCAAAATAAAATTGGAGAGCACCTTATCTCAGAATGAGCTTGGAGACGATTTCTAATCTTAGAATGAGCTGAGAGACAACTTTTACTAATCTCAGATTGACTTGAGGGACAAATTACTAATCTCAGAATAACCTGAGAGATAATTACTAAAGATGTGTGTAATAGTAATAATAAAAATGAGTGAAATGATAATAGGGATTATATTGACAATTTATTTAATTATGCGGCTTAGTGGTTTTATCACTAACGCGGAATTGCCTCTACAAGTGAGCAGCATTGGATTTAAGAATAGAAGTGTGGTTGGTGGTTCTTTTACACACCTAGGTATGGTGAATCGACAATAAAAATTGGACTTCCTTATTATTCTCTTGTCTTATAAATGTGGCTATGGGAAACGGTTCGAGACTGTGGGACAATTATTTTATATGTTAGAGAACATGATTTATTGTTATGATTTATATTATATGTTGCGAGACTTATTTGTTGTATTTAAATTCATGCTCTAGAATGCTACATTTACATTAACTATATTTTTAAGTATCACCCGGTCCAGTTTGGGCGGGTCATTACAAGTGTACTCTTCTAGCAGACCTAATTTCAGACCACGTGAGGATGTGACACATAGTAGTTGGAGTCATAGAGCAATGTGACTAGTTTTTCACAAGAGATCCAATCTCTTTCCATGTGACCAAAGATGTCAGATAGCACCAAGCCTTCACAAGAGTATTTTACACTTACCCTTATAGATATATTGGTCCTACTATATGCTTTTTAGATGGTTCAAATGAGCATACATTGACGAGCGCACATGCCATAGACCTGATGCAGACTCCACAGGTCCATGAAGAGTATGTTTTCATACACTTTGAGACACACTGTACATGTACAGGTGTTCTCGCCACAATTCCATCACAGAAAGCCCCCTTCAACAGTAGTTAGTGGTTGCAAAGATAGTTACGAGAGCTATAGTATGCAGTAGAGTTATAGTAGTTGTCGTTGTTCCATTATGGAACAGAGTGAGATATTTGACTCAGGATTGAATTAGCTTGGACCTAGTGAGCTGTCTAGTGCCTCTAACAGGGACACCTGAGTGTTTGACTTAGACTAGAGACAGTGAGCCATACAGTTCATTAGCATATACCTTTATTTAGTACTAGATTCCATTGTATGCTAGCAGGACTCAATGACACCTTAGTATAGTGGCACAATCTAGACTAGAGTGCCCTGAGGGTACACATAGTTGACCTATCATAGTGATGAGGATCAGGGAGACATGGGTAGATGTTAGGCTGCATACCTTGCATGAACATAGTTTTTCCTAATGTAGTCTAGACTAGTACCCTGTAGTACTCTAGAGTACCTGCTCCACTACCTAGTAGACCCTTAGGGGTGAGCTTAAGTTTTTCCCCATAGTTTGTAGTGACCCTAGGAACTAATCTAGTCAAATGACTCCAGCATGTATTGTTAGTCTACCCATATGAATCGAGCATGCAAGGTCAGTCCAACAAGATGATACGAACATGTATGGTCGGTACAGATAGATGATTCCAGTACATATAGCATGTCTCACCAGATAATCCAATCATGTGTAGTCGATCAATCTAGATTATTATGCATCTAACAAGCTTCGTCAATGTTCAGGGTTCCAGCATCATGTTGGTCAGTTTGGGCCATGTGCAGCAAGCTTTTGAAAGAGAGCTACCAGTTTGCCAAGGAGATGACATCTTTAGTAGAGCCCTCTCATTGTTGTTGATGTAAGAAATTTCGAGCAAAGAAATTTTATAAGGAGGAGAGGTTGTAAAACCCTATTTTTTGTCTAGTTTGGGCAATCTCGAGTCGGTTCAAGCGAGCTCGAGCCAGACTAGTTTTTAGATTATTAGTATAGGCTAAGATGGCTGTATGAGCATGTTATATTGGCTGCGTATGCCCAACATTCAGATGATAAGATTATGAGTTATTAGTGCATACTAAGGTATATAGATTTGTTTGTATATGTTAGCCAGGATTTTAGGCCTAGATCTTGGTCGTTGCATCATTTAGTATCTGTAATGACCTGGCCGAACCGGACCGGGTGTTACCCAAAATATAATTGATGTAACAATAACATTCTAGAACATGAATCATAATGCATCAAATAAGTCTAGTAGTTTATAACTCATAAAAAGAAATCATGTTCTGATAGCATATGACAATATATAAAATAACCATCCCACAGTCTCATACCGTTTCCCGTAGCTACATTTATAACACAAGAAAAATAAAAGGAGGTCAAATTTATTATCAATTCACCATACCTATGTTGGTAAAAGAAACACCAACCACACTTCTATTCTTCAGTGCAAAGCTGCTCACTTGCGGAGGCAATTACGCGTTAGTAATAAACCACTAAACCGCATAATTAAATGAAACAAGTCAATATAATCCCTATTATCATTTCAAGAGACTTTTCGTTGTTATGAGCCTATGCCGAGCTCGTTATATGCTAGGAGTGGTGGCCTTCCCATCCAGCTACCACCTCATGCATGATTGTAAAGACTGTGAAAATAATAATAATAATAATATTCGACTCGGTCGGGGAAGGATCGAACGTTAGAGAATTATTATATTCTCTGCCCGGTTAATCCTACCCGTTTAATTAATATAATTTATTATTTACCCGATTACCCGGTTAAATGAAATACGGTGTTGGTGTGTTTTCACATACCCTAGCCATCATTTTCATTTCATTTTTATAAGGGACGTCCTCCTCGCCTTGTCCCTCGCTTCCGGTGGGTGGCGGAATTACGGCTGGTTCTGGGCAGAATTGCAAGGGGGACGAAGGTGATGGCAATCCTCTGAAATTGGCGCTGTAATGGAAGGTTCAGAGGGTAGACGCTGGTTGTTCTTCATTGACAACATCAAGGGTCTATTACAGCAGTTCCTGCCGTTGGCCTCTTGAGTATCAATCTTGACTCACAAGACTACTATTGTTGTGGTAGACTCTCAAGCAAGGCTATGAATGAAGATGAGCATACACTGATATCACGGTCTGGTCAGCATGGTCTGTGCTATCCGAAGTCTCTGTCTACTGGGGTAGAATCCTCATCGAAAAATCAGTCTGCAACATCTACCTTCACTGTAAACCCTAATCAGTACCATAAAGGTACCTCTATAGTCAGGGCAAGGCTCAATCTTATGTCTCAAGGTGAGAACCTAATCATGCTGGCGAAACACAAGGGAATCACTATCCTTTTGGAAAACCCTTCCCCACTAACCCTCTATCTATGCCCAATACTCTAATATAAGTCAAATTCCTATCACTGGTTGGCCCATCACTAAATAGGTTCAACAGCGTGTGTGACTGTCTACTAACTATCTGATCTATGCTGATTGTGGCCCATGGATGTATTATCATACAATCTGCATAATCGGATCATTATGGTCATCCCATCTGAAGGTCATACGGTCATGTTCCCTGTCTTTGTCCATGCGCATCCCTATGAGACTGTCACTAATAGTGCCTGATGGGGTTATCTTGCAATATTCAATATCTGACTCCTTTACTCGCAACTGATGATAACTAGACTGCAACTCTATCTTAAAAAATACTCTTGCTATTTTTAGCTGATCAAACAAGCCATCAATCCTCGGTAAGGAGTACCAATTCTTGACTGTCACTTGATTGAATTGTTGATAGTCAATACAGAGTGGAAGTGATCCATCTTTCTTCACAAAAAGAACAGGGGCTCCCCAGGGTGAAGTACTTGGTCAGATGAAATTTCCTGCAACAACTCATCTAGTTAACTCTTTAACTCCTTGAGTTCTGTTGGAGCCATGCGGTATGGTACTTTAGAAATTGGTGTTACTCTAGGTGCTAGGTCCACGACGAACTCTAATGCTTTCTTGAGGACAACGGGCTTTGCAAAATATTGTCCATTGAAAGCTACAACAAATTCCGCCCACGTGATGGAAGAAATTTCACGTTGATGGAAGGTGATTTTTTCCATGGCTTTCCACCATTAAATGCTTCCTCCTAAAGCATGCATGTTGCTAACCTCACTTGATGGTAGTGTGGCACAGATAGAGCCCTAAACGCTTTTTCTATAATGTCTATCCAGCTCTCCGCCTTTATTGGATCAATCCCTCCAATAAAAACCTGAGCTCCATTCTTCCTGAACTTTTCCATAGTGTAATGGTCACTATCATCAACAGCTAGCGGAAACACTTATCGGACTACTGGTGGCACTTGGTTTGGAAGCTCCCCTCACTTGCCCGGGTCTGTTAACCCTACCCGCCTTTGGGCACTCACCTGACCACCGTCTAGGGTGATGCTAGGACCCGTTGCTGAGTTTGAGGCTCCATTCCTTGCTACCACTCCTAGTAATCGCTGAATAATATTTTGAACCACAAAATTTGTATTTGATGAAGCCTACGCTAGTACCTGTATGGCCGTCAGGATCTGAGCCAAATACATTCTCTGTGTTCAAATTTGACTAAGTACATGCGTATGACTATCTACGAGTGGCTGCCATCTGAAACGTCAAAATTTTTTCCCTTCATGGTTCATTAATTTGTTCTTTTTCAATTACGACTTAGGTTTATTAGCGAATGAATTTGTTAATTAATAACATAAAACATTAAGAAAAGATAAGTACTGGACTTTTCAACAAGGTACTTGTAACGACCGGCCATTTTTTACAATATTGTGGGCCTAGCTGGCTAGGCATTACTCAAAATTATACCAAACCAACCCTGTAATGACCAGCCCTAACCGGTTTGGGCATTACTTATATGTTACATGATTTCTATTAAAACCATAAGTATGACTCATTCAAAGTAAATTATGGTTAGTCAAGACATAATAATAATAGTTCCATAGTCTTGGATCGTTTCCCAAAGCCACATGTATAACACAAGAAAATAAAAGGAAGTCCAATTTATTATCCATTCTCCTACCCTGAGTTCGTAAAAAAACTACTACCATACTTTTCATTCTTCCTTAAGTGAGCTGAAATCGAACAATCTTGATTAGCCTACATACCCATGTCGGGATCAAGCTCAATGTAGTTCTATAGGCTCTTAGGTCATTCTGAGATTAGGTGGTCTCCAAGGTCATTCTGAGATTAGTAATTATTGGTTGTCAGGACCATTCTGACATGTCCATTATTGGCTGTTAGGTCCATTCTAACATATCCGTTTTTGGTTTTCAGGTCCATTTTTACATGTCCATTATTGGCTGTCAGGTCCATTCTGACATGTCCATTATTGGCTGTTAGGTCCATTCTGACAAGTCCATTATTGTTGTCAGGTCAATTCTGACAAGTCCATTATTGGCTGTCAGGTCAATTCTGACATGTCCATTAACAAAATAACTAAGCCATTCAAAGAATCCCAACAATTTTTGCCAATCGAAGGGTGAAGCAAAGCAGCACACCCACAACAAAACAAACACCCGACCCGAAAGACTCGCAGCAGTTCATACCAAGCAATCAACAATAACCCCATGCATAAGACGCTAGGGATCTAGCAACTTAGCAGGGCATCTCCAACAAACCTTGCATGCAAGAATCCTAATGGAAACAAATAAGATGAGGGACGAAATACTCACGCAAAAATGGGGAGGTCTCCAGAGACGGAGAGGAGGCAAGAAGAATTTGACAGCTAGGAAAAAGTTTTTTTCCCCCCTCAACGATCCCCTCCTCCTGCATATATATACACTTCAACCATTCCTTCTATTAAATTCTCATACCCCATCATCCATAGGTATTTCTTAGGTTCAACGAGCCCCTTCATTAAATTCTCACACCCCATCATCCATTCATGAATAGATATTTTTTAGGTGACCTTAAGTCAAACCATGACCGGTCGACTTGATAACCAACCATAATGGTTCATCGATATTTATTTCATAATATTTAGGTTCGAGTCTTGTAATAAAAATCATTGTTTTTACAGTACTTGAGTTATAATTTGTGAGCTAGTGGGAAACCGTGCTCTGATACCACCTATAATGACCCGCCCTAACTGGACAAGGTTTACAGAAAAAGAGAAATGATGTAACAATAATATTTGAGAACATGAATGGTAATATGGAAAATAATTCTAGAATTTGTAAGTAATAAAAATAAAACATGTTCTGATAGCATGTGACAATACGTAAAATAAATTAACTAGGTGAGTACAAGGTCCCACAGTCTTTGACCATTTCCCATAGCCACATTTACAACACAAGAGAATAAAAGGAAGTCCAATTTTTTATCAATTCACAGAACCTAGGTTAGTAAAAGAACCACCAACCACACTTTTAATCCTCAGTCAAAAGCTGCTCACATGCGAAGGTAATTCCCCGTTAGTGATAAACCACTAAGCTGCATAATTAAATGAAAGAGGTCAATATTATCCCTATTACCATTTCTCGATGCTTTTAGTTCTTATGAGCCTATGCCAAGCTCTTAATATGCTAGGAAGGGTGGCCACCCCATCTAGCTCCAATCCCATGCATGCGCACACACGCTACGTGGCCTACAGCCTGTAGTTCGTATATTTGCCATTGACTCACTCTCTTCGTATCAGAAGTGCATAATGAGCCGTCTTGGGCCATTGCGCAATGTCACCCCTTTTAGCATGGGGGCAGGTATTCAATCTTTCAGGAGGTGCTGCCCTGTGTCGATTTGAGTCGACCCCGGTTGTGCTCGATGAATGGTGGTCGGATATGAACTCAAGTCGACCAAGAATCCCACATAGTAATTTTAAAGGGTGTGGTCACGTATCGGACTGAGTCAATTCCTTGACCCCAGTTGCACTCAGCCCATGGTGGTTGAATCTAGGCTCAGGCCGAACAAGGTTGCCAAAAAGGTAAAATACAACATTTCAAATAATTATGTGGACTTGGATAGTCCATAAGTGAACCTACAACTATGACCAATGATCCTAATATGCATTCGAGTAGAAATGCATGCAACTAAATGACTAATATATAATATATCATTATTAACATTTGACAGCACAAAGCATGCAACATTCAACAATATTAAGTATTAAATTCTCAGCATTTTGAACATGTCTAGTGAGATAATTAGTTATTCATGTGACATAATCATTTAAGTCTTACTTTACATTTTAAATTAATTATTTAAATCATAATTCACCCTTCACTAATGACAAAATAATAATTTACTTATAAACAAGTATTTAATTAGTATTAATAGTATATTTTCCTTTGAGATGATAAATACCTAACCACAATCTTGATGATTTAGTTTACGATTTTAATTTTTAATTATTATCATTACTAATAGCAATTTAATTAATTAAGTTGTTCCATGAAATTATGTAAAATGATTGGTATTAACCTAATTTAAAGATACTACTAATACAATTATTTTAAATTAATCTACTCAATAAGGTTCGAACTTCATTTATTTTCATTATGCTATTTGGGTTCATTGCTTGTGATTTTTTACAAGATTTTAGTCTAGTAGCCCATTTTCTACCTTACTAACTTGTTATTAAAATAATTACTTTATCTTCCTAGTATTAAATTTAATATGGTAAAGGTGCAATCTTTATATCATTAATCACTTATAACCATCCAATTTAAATTAATAGTTTATAGTACACCGATTAATTATCAACATTTTATCATTATCGTATTTTTTATTACTCATGGCGATTTCATACAATGGTTAATTAGTTTAGCAACTGTAACCCATAACCATTAGAATAATAATTTTTAAGGATTTATTACGAGTCAAAATTATTATTTTTTTAACTCGAGCCGTATCAAGTTAAGTTATATTTACAAGCTTGCCATCCGAAAGGATTCTTCTTCCCTCCCGACCTTCTCTTCTTCAACCCTTATCTTGGCACCAAAACCAGATCATGACCTTCTTCTCCAACCCTTATCTAGCACCAAAACCAAATCACGACCTTCTTCTCCAACCCAATTGACCAACCATGTAGAGCATCCCAACCAAGCGTCAACAACAAAATAAAAACAGCAAGCAAGGCCTAACGTTCGTGCTTTACAGCAGCTATCTAAGGCAAACACCGTTCAGCACCAAGGCGCACGACGCCTGGCCAGCAGCACAGCAGGGAACACTTCCCTTCTCCCCACACGACAGCCCACAACATGGCGGCCAAGCGCTGTGAGCATGCACGGCGTGAACGTTGGCCGACGAACTGATATGGATGACTAACTTGACATGCACCGAAGGAATCCCCTACAGCGTTGCCCATTATCCCAATCCCATGCATAAAAATCGAAAGTCGCTAGGGAGTGCAACTCAATTATACTAAACCAACCAATTACATTGCATAGAACGTTGATGAAACAATAGGATTTATTAACATGGCGATCATAAATTGATGAAGCAGCAGAATTACATGGCGTTCATGAATTGATGAAGCAGCAGAATTTAGCATAGCGATTATGAATTGCATGCTTACAGGAAAACAAAACAGCAACTATAAAATGAGAAAAAGAAGAACAAGGAAAGCATACCAAATAGGACACGAAGACGAGATGTAAGAACGTCGCCAAGAGAGGAGAGCAGAAAGGAGAGAAAGAGAAGAAAATGGGAAGTAGGCGACTAGGGTGAAGGGATATAGCCCCTTTAAAAAAAGAAAATGACGGCTAGGGTATGGGAAAACACCCCAACCCCAGAATTTAACTGGGTTGTGAATAAAATTTAATAATAATAATATCCAATGTTTTGTCCTTCCTAGACTAATAAATCTTTACAGGAGTTTGCCATTGTCTTAGCACCTAGAGTAACACCAATTCCTAATGCACCATACTGCATGGCTCTAGCAGAACTCAAGGAGTTAAAGAGTCAACTAGAAGAGTTGTTGCATGTAGGTTTCATCCGACCAAGTACTTCCGCCTGGGGATCCCCTATTCTTTTTGTGAAGAAGAAAGATGGATCACTTCGGCTATGTATTGACTACCGACAGTTCAATCAAGTGAAAGTCAAGAATCGGTACCCCTTACCGATCATTAATGACTTGTTTGTTCATCTAAAAGTAGTTGGAGTATTTTTTAAGATGAGACCTCTCCGACCGGGTGTTACTTATTAATACAGGTAATGTAAATGTAACATTCCAGAACATGAATTGAAATACATCAAATATGTCTCTCAACATATAATATAAATCATGTTCTCTAAAATATAAAATAACTGTCCCACAGTTCCGGACCATTTCCCATAGCCACAATTATAACACAAGAGAATAATAAGGAAGTCCAATTTTTTATTATCGATTCGCCATACCTAGGTAGGTAAAAGAACCACCAACCACACTTCTATTCTTCAGTCCAATGCTACGCACCTGCGGAGGCAAGTCTGCATTAGTGATAAAACTAGTAAGCCGCATAATTAAATGAAACAAGTCAATATAATCCCTATTATCATTTCACTCATTTTTATTATTATTATTACACAAGTCTTTAGTAATTATTTACCAGGTCATTCTGAGATAGTAAAAGCCATCTCCCAGCTCATTCTGAGATTAGGTGGTCTCCCAATTCATTTTGAGATTGGTCATAGTCTCCCAGTTCATTTTGAGATTAGAAATTGTCTCCCAGCTCATTCTGAGATTAAGTTGTCTCCCACTTCATTTTGAAATTAGTCATGGCCTCACAGTTCATTCTGAGATTAGTGCCCTCGTAGTGTCACCCAAGTCGACCCCAGCCGCCCCTGGTGGGCTTTTAGCTGCCGTAATGCTGGCATCGCCAGACCTAGCGACACGTTCGCGGCATCGATTCCACCGCCAGCAAGCGTTGCCGCCCCAATTGAGTGGTCACCTCGATACCCACAACCCTTTATCGACCTTCCCCAGTCAGATTGGAACCCATCACCACCCAGGATGGCCGGATTACTTCACCCATCGTCGTTGCCTCTATTTTTCGTTTCTACTATTTTCTGCCCCAGTCTGGCCTCCACAGATACAACCATCAAAGGTGCCAACTTCAGCCACTAATTGATCTCTTGCACCTTGCTACAACATTAATGCACCTGAGGCTTTGCTACCTCTGGACCAGCATCCGACCAGGCGAGATCGGCCATGAATTGGAACGATCGCCGCCCTGTTCCCAATGACGAGGTCGCCCACGAGGAATTGTTCGCCTGTAGGCGCTTGCAATCATCCACAGCAATGGATCCCCGGTGAAGCTTGCCATGAATTGGAATGATCGCCGCCCTGTTTCCCAGTGAGGAGGTCGCCCACAGGGGCTGTTCACCGGTAGGATTAGGTTTTTTTTCTTGGCTTGCAATCATCCGCTGCAATGGAGCCCCGGCAAAGCTTGCCATGATTTCCCATGTAACGACCCGGCCATTTTTAACAATATTGTTGGCATTGTTGGCCAGGTATTACCAAAATAAAACTACTAAATGCCGAGTAATAAGTTATAAAATAATGGTTCCCATAGTCTTAGACCATTTCCCATAACCATATTTATAACTCAAAACAAAGTAAAAAGAAGTCTCATTTATTACCCATTCTCCTAACTTGACTATCCTATCATACTTTAATTCTACCTTATTTGAGCTGAAATCAAACAATCTTGATTGGCCTACATACCCATGTTGGGATCAAGCTCGATGTAGTTCTATTAGCCGATGGGTCAGTCCATCGTGCCCCCTTATTGGTCGATGGGTTGCCACTATAAAATATTGGGCCGATGGGTCAGTCCATCGTGCCCCCTTATTGGCCGATGGGTTCATTCCATCGTACCCCCTATTATGTTGGCCCGATGGGTCCATTCCATCGTACCCCTATTGGCCGATGGGTCCATTCCACCGTACCCCTTATTAGCCGATGGGTTCATTCCACCATACCACTTATTAGGTTGAGCCGATGGGTCCATTCCACTGTACCCCCTATTGGCCGATGGGTCCATTCCACTGTACCACTGTATTAGATTGAGCCGATGGGTCCATTCCACCGTACCCCCTATTGGCCGATGGGTCCATTCCACCGTACCAATGTATTAGGTTGAGCCGATGGGTCCATTCCATCGTACCCCCCTAAAGGCCGATGGGTCCATTCCACCGTACCAATGTATTAGGTTGAGCCGATGGGTCCATTCCATCGTACCCCCTAAAGGCCGATAGGTCCATTCCACCGTACCACTGTATTAGGTTGAGCCGATGGGTCCATTCCACCGTACCCCCCTATTGGCCGATGGGTCCGTTCCACCGTACCCCCTATTGGGTTGAGCCGATGGGTCCATTCCATCATACCGCCCTATAGGCCGATGGGTCCATTCCACAATACCACTGTATTAGGTTGAGCCGATGGGTCCATTCCACCATACCCTCCTATTGGACGATATTTATCTATGGACTGTCCGTTCCATTCTGACATGTCCATTATTAGATTTTGAACAGTGCGGCTAAAAAATAAGGTTTCTTGAAACTAGTCAAACATGAATTTCATATCTGCCATCTAATTTGCAACCATACAATATCTCAACACCCAAAGACCTATTGCAATTTATACCAAAAGTTCCAGCAACTTTGCAAGGTATTTCCAATGAATTTATGCGTTGCAACCATGCATGTAAGAGTTCTAATGGAAAAGAAACTAAGAAGAAGTATGAAATACTTACACCACAACGGAAGGCACTGGAGAGGAGGCAAGAAGGAGTGGACTGCCTTTTCTCCCTAACGCCCTCCTCCATATATATATATGCTTCAACGAGTTCCTCAATTAAATTCTCACATCTACTCATGTATAGGTATTCCCTAGGTTCAACGAGTCCCTTTATTAAATTCTCTTACCCCATCATCCGTTCATGAATCAGTATTCTCTAGGTTGGGTTCGTCTTCCCTAATGCCAGAGTTTGGCCTTACGTCTTCTCTAAGGTTAGGGTTTGGCTTTACGTTGAACCGTGACCGGTCTACTTGATAACCAACCATATCCATTCATCGAAAATAATATTTCATAATACTTAGGTTCAAGTCTTGAAATAAAAATTTTCACATATTTTCATGGTTCTTACAATGTCCCCAACTTAGAAATATTTCGTCCCCGAAATATTATAACATCAACAGGATGATCATGATTAACTATATCTTCGGAACCTCAGGTTGCTCTTGTTGTTGCTTCGGAGGCTGACGACAGTCCTTATGTATGTGTCCCGTCCTTCCACAATTGTAGCACTGACGTGGCTCACTGCATAACCCTGAATGCATCTTGTTGCAATTTTTACATAGTCGACACGAAATCTCCTGAAACTTCCTTTTGCGGTTCCCATCGACATTCCGTTATGTTCAAAAAAATCTTTTTTTTTCTTCAATGATTACTTAGGTTTGTTAGTGAGTCCACTAATTCACTAATGACATACCCCATTGGAGAAAGATAAATATTGGACTCTTCAACAAGGTACTTGAGTCATAAGATGTGAGCTTTTGGGAAACCTGGCTCTGATACCATTTGTAACGACCCAGCCCAAAGTGCAACGTAATGGGCTAAGTCATTTCTTTTTAAAATGGGTACCCCGAAAGCTAAAGATCTGTAGTCCATTCCCACTTATAAATAGGATCTTCTCCCAGTAGGTATTAGATGTGAGACTAAGTTGAGGGATCTCACAATGCTCTGATACCATTTGTAGCGACCCAGCCCAAAGTGCAACGTAATGGGCTAAGTCAATTCTCTTAAAATGGGTACCCCAAAAGTTAAAGATCTATTGTCCATTCCCACTTATAAACAGGATCTTCTCCCAGTAGGTATTAGATGTGGGACTAAGTTGAGGGATCTCACAATCCACCCACCTTAGGGAATTTCGTCCCCGAAATGCCTATTCTTGGCCCGTTGCTAGCCCCAGCCCACGATCTTTCCTGGCCCGTGACCGGCAGCCTAGCCAACGTTTCTAATCCAGCCCACCATCTAACACGGAACCAGGTCAGCTCTGATACCATTTGTAATGACCCGACCATTTTTAACAATATTGTTGGCCATGTTGGCCAGGTGTTACAAAATAAAACTACTAAAGGCCAAGTAATAAGTTATAAAACAATGGTTCCCACAGTCTTGGACCATTTCCCATAGCCATATTTATAACTCAAAACAAAGTAAAAAGAAGTCTCATTTATTACCCATTCTCCTAACCTGACTATCCTATCATACTTTTATTCTACCTTATTTGAGCAGAAATCAAACAATCTTGATTGGCCTACATACCCATGTCGGGATCAAGCTCGATGTAGTTCTATTAGCCGATGGGTCAGTCCATCGTGCCCCCTTATTGGCCGATGGGTTGCCACTATAAAATATTGGGCCGATGGGTCAGTCCATCGTGCCCCCTTATTGGCCGATGGGTTCATTCCATCGTACCCCCTATTATGTTGGGCTGATGGGTCCATTCCATCGTACCCCTACTATTGGCCGATGGGTCCATTCCACCGTACCCCTTATCAGCCGATGGGTTCATTCCACGGTACCACTTATTAGGTTGAACCGATGGGTCCATTCCACCGTACCACTCTATTGGCCGATGGGTCCATTCCACCGTAGCACTGTATTAGATTGAGCCGATGGGTCCATTCCACCGTACCAGTGTATTAGGTTGAGCCGATGGGTCCATTCCATCGTACCCCCTAAAGGCCGATGGGTCCATTCTACTGTACCACTGTATTAGGTTGAGCCGATGGGTCCATTCCACCGTACCCCCTATTGGGTTGAGCCGATGAGTCCATTCCATCATACCGCCCTATAGGCCGATGGGTCCATTCCACCGTACCACTGTAATAGGTTGAGCCGATGGGTCCATTCCACCGTACCCCCTATTGGCCGATATTTATTTATGGACTGTCCGTTATATTCTGACATGTCCATTATTAGATTTTGAACAGTGCGGCTAAAAAAATAAGGTTTCTTGAAACTAGTCAAACGTGAATTTCATATCTGCCATCTAATTTGCAACCATACAATATCTCAACACCTAAAGACCTATTGCAATTTATACCAAAAAGTTCCAGCAACTTTGCAAGGTATTTCCAATGAATTTATGCGTTGCAACTATGCATGTAAGAGTTCTAATTGAAAAGAAACTAAGTAGAAGTATGCAATACTTACACCACAACGGAAGGCACTGGAGAGGAGGCAAGAAGGAGTGGACTGCCTTTTCTCCCTAACGCCCTCCTCCTATATATATATGCTTCAACGAGTTCCTCAATTAAATTCTCACATCTATTCATGTATAGGTATTCCCTAGGTTCAACGAGTCCCTTTATTAAATTCTCTTACCCCATCATCCGTTCATGAATCAGTATTCTCTAGGTTGGGTTCGTCTTCCCTAATGCCAGAGTTTGGCCTTACGTCTTCTCTAAGGTTAGGGTTTGGCTTTACGTTGAACCGTGACCGGTCTACTTGATAACCAACCATATCCATTCATCGAAAATAATATTTCATAATACTTAGGTTCATGTTTTGAAATAAAAATTTTCACATATTTTCATGGTTCTTACATCCCATCATGCTGAACACGAGAACGCACTGGCCATGCCAAGCATTCCACTGTTATACAATTTAGTTAAGTTCTTTTCTTGTTGATTTAAGACTTTAATTCTTTTGATTATCAAGCTTATTATCAATTCAAAATATGCATGCATGAAAATTAAAAATAGGGTGATAGGAAGAATACCCAAGCATGGAGGAATCTGGCTCTGGGAAGGAAGAGGAGAAGAAGATGAGAGTAGGCGTCTGGGATGAGAAAGACGCCCCCTCATGAAATATAAAATGAAAATGATGGCTAGGGTATCTGAGAACACCCAACACCCGTATTCCATTTAACCGAGTACCCAGGTTGAGAATAAAATACAATTGGGTAACCGTGTAGAGAATAAAATATAATAATCATATAATAATAATAATAATAATCCAGCGTTGGATCCTTCCTCGACCGAGTCAATTATTATTATTATTATTATTATTATTTTCACAGTCTTTACTATCTACCCAACTTGGAAATATTTTGCCCCCCAAAATAACATAATGGGAAATAGAACAATCACGATTAATTATTTCATCAGTATCATTCATGCTACTACAATCATAAGAATCTTATGCCACCAATAGGCTAGGGTACTTCCTTGCCATTTCATGTTCAGTCTCCCATGTAGCTTCCTCTGACCATTGATTTTTCCACAATAATTTTACCAAAGGAATTTCCTTATTCCTGGGTGTCCTTATTTCTCTTGCCAGCATGCGAATTGGCTTTTCCTCGTAGGTTAAATTTGATTGTAACACTAAGTATTTAGTATTTGTGATTATATAATCCTCATCTTGTACATATTTCTTTAGCATTGACACATGGAAAATATTGTGTACTCCCACTAGGCTTGGTGGTAATGCCAGTCTATATGCACAATTTCCAACTCAATCTAGGATTGAAAATGGTGCTATCAATCTTTGCTTCAACTTCCCTGATGTTCTAAATTTGATCACCCCCATCGTAGAAGATGTCTTTAGGTACACAAACTACCCAACTTGGAACTCTGGGTCCCTCCTTCGAGTATCAACATAACTCTTCTGTCGATCCTGAGCTTCCTTAAGCATTTGCCGAATGAGTTTCACCTTCTCAGTTGCTTCCCTCACCATCTCTAGCCTAACTATAACTGCTTTGGTAAAACTCCAACTAGCATGATGGAGATTTGTAGGACCTACCATATAAGGCTTCAAATGGTCCCATCCCCATATGGGCTTGGTAAGAGTTATTGTAGGCGAATTTAGCCAAAGCTAAGTGTTTCTCCCACTCACCTCCCTAATCAAGTATGCAAGCTCATAACAAATCTTCTAAAGTTTGAATAGTCCTCTCAGTTTGACCATCAGTTTGGGGATGATATGCTGTACTCTGCTTGATTTGGGTTCCCATGCCTTTTTGGAATGCTTCCTAGAAGTGTGAGGTGAATAGTGGATCTCAGTCAGAAACTATCACCTTTGGAATCTCATGCAAGTTGGCAAATTTGGTTATTTCAATGATTTAGTTGACTATGTTAAGCTAGCACAAATGGGTAATGAGGAGTTGAATGAAATGTTGGACAAGATACGTGACATTGTAGCTGATTCCAATAGTGTGATCACTGAGGCGGAATATCTTGGAGGAGGCTCATCACTCAAAGTTCTCGATACACCTTGGAGCTACTAAAATGTATCAGGATTTAAAGCGAACCCACTAGTGGATTGGGATGAAGAGGGATGTTGTGGATTTTGTCTTTAAGTGTCAGACTTGCCAACAGATCAAAGCCCAACATTAACTACCTGGAGGACTATTGCAACCTTTAGAAATACCAACTTCAAAATGGACATGTGTCACATGCAATTTTATTGCAAAACTCCCAAGGACTCAGAAGAAGCATGAGTCCATATGGGTTGTTGTGGACTGACTAACTAAGGTAGCTCACTTCATCCCCATGAAATCAATGAGGACTAAAAGGGTGTTGGTGAATCTTTTACCAACCGAGGTTTGATGAATTGATAATAAGTTGGGCATCCCCTCTAGTCTCTTGTGTTATAAATGTGGCCATGGGAAACAGTCCGAGACTATGGTACTTTGATTAAATTTATTTTATGCATTGTCACACGCTATCAGAACAAGTTTTATTTTTATGATTTATAAAATTCTAGACTTAATTGTTGTATTATGAATCATGTTGTAGAATGTTATTGTTACATCAATTATATTTTTACGTAACACCCGGTCCGGTTCGGGCGGCTCATTATAGGTAGTATCAGAGCCCGGTTTCCCACTAGCTCACAAATTATGAGTCAAGTACCTTGTTGAAAAGTCCAGTAATTATCTTTTCACAATATTTTATGTTATTAATTAACAAATTCACTCGCTAATAAACATAAGTCATAACTGAAAATGAACATATTAATGAACTATGATGGGAAAAATTTTCGACGTTTCGGATGGTAGGCACTCGTAGACGGTCGAACCAATCTACTCAGTCAAATTTAAACAGAGAGAATGTATTGGCTCAGATCTTGACGGCCATATAGGGACTAGCGCATATTTCAAATAATATAAATTCTGTGGTTCAAAATATTATTCAGTGGTTACTGGGAGTGGTAGCAGGGAATGGAGCCTCAAACTCAGCAGCGGGTCCTAGCATCACCCCAGACGGTGGTCAGGGGAGTGCCCAAGGGCAGGTAGGGTTAGCAGACCTAGGTGAGTGAGGGGAGCATCCAAACCCAGTTCCACCAGTAGTTCGACAAGTGTTGCCACTAGCTGTTAATGATAGTGACCATTACACTATGGAAAAGTTCAGGAAGAATGGAGCTGAAGTATTTATTGGAGGAATCGATCCAATGGAGGTGAGAGCTAGATAGACATTACCGAAAAAACGTTTAGAGCACTATCTGTGCCCCACTATCATCAAGTGAGGTGGGCAACCTTTTTGGCTAGCCTAGTTGAGTCTGAGTCAAAACCCAAAGGGTTGTCCATGATTCTTGTGGTAGCGGAGTTTCCCAATGTATTCGCATACAAACTTCCAAGGTAACCTCTTTTGCGGGTAGTAGAGTTAGCCATTGACCTTGCACCTGGAATAACACCAATTTCTAAAGCACCATACTGTATGGCTCCAGCAAAACTCTAGGAATTAAAGAGTCAACTAGAAGAGTTGTTGCAGGTAGGTTTCATCCGACCAAGTACTTCACCCTGGGAGCCCCTGTTCTTTTTGTGAAGAAGAAAGTTGGATCACTTCGGCTATGTATTGACTATCAACAACTCAACCAAGTGACAGTCAAGAATTTGTACCCATTACCGAGGATTGATGACTTGTTTGATCAGCTAAAAACAGCCGGAGTATTTCTCTAACATGGACTTGCGGTCTGGCTATCACTAGTTGCGAGTAAAAGAGTCAGACATACAGAAAATGGCTTTCCAAACTCGGTATGGACATTATGAAATTCTGGTCATGCCTTTTGGTCTGACAAATGCACCAGCGGCCTTTATGTCACTCATGAACACAGTATTTCACTCATACTTGGACAAGTTTATTATTGTGCTCGTGTACGACATTCTGGTCTATTCAATTAATGAAGAAGAGTATGTGAAGCACCTGTCCATTACTCTCCAAGATCTGGTTGAGGAAGGTAAACTTCCTTGGTCATATATTTCAATGGCCAGAATTGCAATGGATCCATTAAAACTAAATGTAATCACTGATTGGCCACAACCCAAATGAGTCACTGACATCAGAAGTTTTCTTGGCTGAGCCGGTTACTATAGGAAATTCATTAAAGACTCTCCTTAGTAGCATCACTGATGACCAAACTCACAAAGAATGGAGTCAAGTTCGAATGGGGTAGTTAGTGTGAAGAGATTTTCCAGTCTCTAAAGAATAGCCTAACAACTACTCCAACCTTGACACTACCAACTGCTTAATGAAGGATTCATTGTCTTCAGTGATGCGTCCTTGTTGGGTTTAGGATGTGTCCTTATGCAGGGAGGTAAATTGGTGGCCTATGCCTCTGTCAATTGAAGATTCATGAGCAAAATTATGCAACCCATGACTTGGAACTGGTAGCTATGGTGTTTGCCCTGAAAGTTTGGAGACACTACTTGTATGGAGCTTAGTTTGAAGTCTTCACTGACCACCAGAGTTTGAAGTATATCTTCACCCAGAATGACCTTAACATTCAACAGTGATGGTGGACAGAATATTTGAAAGACCTCACAACTTCCAATTCTTATACTATACGCAGGAAGGTGAATGTGGTAGCAGACATGTTGAGTCGAAAGGGCAAAGAAGACAAAAGTCTAGTAGCTAGCCAGACTTTGGGCCATGCCAGTAGAAGTGGTGGCTATTAACACTGTGGAGCAACTAACTAGGTTATTGGCAAATTTGGTTATTTCCAATGATTTAGTTAACCATGTTAAGCTAGCACAAATGGGTGATGAGGAGTTGAATGAAATGTTGGACAAGATTCCCTGACATTGTAGCTGATTCCAATAGTGTGATCATATTTAGAGGAAGGTTGTGGTACCCAAGAATGATGCACTGAGGCGGAATATCTTGGAGGAGGCTAATCGATCAAAGTTCTCAGTACACCTTGGAGTTACTAAAATTTATCAGGATTTAAAGCGAACCTACTGGTGGGTTGGGATGAAGAGGGATGTTGTGGAGTTTGTCTCCATGTGTCAGATTTGCCATCTGATCAAAGCCCAACATCAACTACCTGGAGGACTATTGCAACCTTTAGAAATACCAACTTGGAAATGGAGTGTGTCACATGCAATTTTATTGCAAAACTCCCAATGACTCAGAAGAAGAATGACTCCATGTGGGACTCAAGTGGGTTGGTTAATCTTAAAGGGTAGCACACTTCATCCCCCAAATCAATGAGGACTTAAAGGGTGTTGGTGAATTGAAAATAAGTTGAACTTCCTTTCTATTTTCTTGTGTTATAAATGTGGCTATGGGAAATGGTCCGAGACTGTGGAACTTTGAGTTAGTTTATTTTATGCATTGTCACATGCTATCAGAACATGTTTCAGTTTTATGATTTATAAAATTCTAGACTTAATTGTTGTACTATGAATCATGTTCTAGAATGTTATTGTTACATCAATTATATTTTTAAGTAACACTCGGTCCAGTTTGGGCAGGTCGTTACAACTCGACTAAAGATAATGGTCGAACCGGTCGGTTCTAAATATGAACCCTGACTTGAATCGCTGGGTTTTACATGTTGGGATCTACCGGGCATCAAGGTAGAGGTGTTGGGGCTGACGATCAGTTGAGACCCCCCACTAGTTGGCCAAAAAAGGCCATCAAAGAGGTGTTGTCGCCGCCGGTTGCAGTGGCATCACCGACGCCAATCTCGGCCAAGAAGGTTGTAATGACCCGCCCATTCCGAGCCACGAGCCAAGTGTTACTATATTTAATTAAGTGTCTCATAAGTTAATTTTCTATTAATTTGTTTAACATTTTAAATAAATCCATAACATTAAATTTAATATACAAATGCTCAGAATAATCTAAGCCCCATGAACCGAACCAAAATCCCACTGCCATGGAAAGCAATCTCAAGAAAAGGATAGTCCAATAATAGAGTCCTTCAATTGTCCCAACTCTACCCATCCTTCCATGCTCATACCTGTGGAGGCAATTCTGCATTAGTGATAAAACCACTAAGTCGTATAATTATCAACAACAATTAATATATTCCCACAATATCTGAATTATCGTCTTTTAGTGATTATAAGCCTATGCTGAGCTCTTATATTTGCTAGGGAGGGTGGCCGCCCATCCAGCTACAATCTCATGTATACACACACATGCTACGTGACCTCTGGCCTGTAGTTACCGATATTTGCCATTTACTTACCCTCTCGGTGTCACAAGTGCATAATGAATCGTCTTGTGCAACTGCGCCCTATCACCCCTTTCGGCAAGGGTAGGTATTTTATCTTCTAGGGAGTGCTACCCTATGTCAGATTGAGTCAATTCATTGATGCCGGTTCCACTCGGCGCATGATGGTCGAACTGAGTTAATTCTTTGACCCCTAATTGCGCTCGGTGCATGATGATCGAAAGTTGGATTCTCAGACTGACCAAGACTCCCAAATCGAAATATATAACATTTCAATGTAATTATACGAATCTCGTAATGTGATGAGGAACCCGCAACTACGACACATGATCCTAATATGAACGTAATTTCTCTAAAGCCAAATGTGCTCACAAGCTATCTAGAGGATGTTTCATATAACATTAGAACTCTCCTTTATATAGAACAATATGTGTGGAATTCAATAAGTCATTATATTAAATTTTCTTAATATGTGGAATTTAAGAAGTCACTACATTAAATTTTATAGAAAAGACATAATCACTCATAACTATATCATTTGTGTGATAATGAAAAGTCAAAAACTTACTATTAAGCGAATATGAATGGGTTATAATTGATAATTTATGATATTGATTCTTAAGAATTTATTTAATTAAATATTATTTATACTTCATTTTAAGATTTATAAAATCCTAAATAAAATAACCTAATTATTTTTCGGGGCTTTACAATCTCCCCAACTCAGAAATTTTCATCCTCGAAAATATAATAAGGAGAATAATTGGGGTTTTACAATCTCCCCAGCATGGGAATTTTCATCTCGAAAATATAATGGGGTCATGAGTAAATGTTTTTTTCTTTAAGCATTGCCGGTCATATGCATACGCTAAAGTGGGGCACACTATCTCGTGACACAGTTATCCACTATCGCATAGGTGTCCCGTATGTAAAAACCATGATTTTTTATTACAAGACTCGTACCTAAATATTATGAAATAAATATCGATGAACAAATATGGTTGGTTATCAAGTCGACAGGTCATGGTTCGACTTAAGGTCACCTAGAAAATACCTATTCAAGAATGGATGATGGGGTGTGAGAATTTAATGAAGTGGCTCATTGAACTTAGGAATACCTATGGATGATGGGTAAGAGAATTTAATGGAGGGAATGGTTGTAGTGTATATATATATAGGAGGAGGATAGTTGATGGGGAAAAAAGGTTTTACCTAGCTGCCAAATTCTTCTTGCCTCCTCTCCATCCTAGGCAACCTCCCCATGTTTGCGTGAGTACTTCGTCCCTCATTTTATTTGTTTCCATTAGGATTCTTACATGCAAGGTTTGTTGGAGATGCCCAACTAAGTTGCTAGATCCCTAGTGTCTTATGCATGGGGTTCTTGTCGAGTGCTTAGTATGAACAACTGCAAGTCTTTGGGGTTGGGTGTTTGTTTTGTTGTGGGTGTGCTCCTTTACTTCATCATTCGACTGGCAAGATTTGTTGGGATTCTTTGAATTCCTTAGTTGTTTTGTTAATGGACATGTCAGAATGGACCTGACAGCCAATAATGGATATGTCAGAATAGACCTGACAACCAATAATGGATATGTCAGAATGCACCTAACAGCCAATAATGGACATGTCAGAATGGACCTGAAAGCCCATAATGGATATGTTAGAATGGACCTGACAGCCAATAATGGACATGTCAGAATGGACCTAATAGCCAAAAATGGATATGTCAGAGTGGACCTGACAGCCAATAAAGGACATGTTAGAATGGACTTGGCAGCCAATAATGGAAATGTCAGAATGGACCTGACAGCCAAAAACGGATATGTTAGAATGGACCTAACAACCAATAATGGACATGTCAGAATAGACCTAACAGCCAATAATGACTAATCTCAGAATGACCTTGGAGACCACCTAATCTCAGAATGAACTTGGAGACAAACTTTTAATCTCAGAATGACCTGAGAGCCTATAGAACTACATTGAGCTTGATCCCGACATGGGTATGTAGGTTAATCAAGATTGTTTGATTTAAGCTCACTTAAGGAAGAATGAAAGTATGGTTGGTGGTTCTTTTATGAACTCAGGGTAGGAGAATGGATAATAAATTGGGCTTCCTTTTATTTTCGTGTGTTATAAATGTGGCTTTGGGAAACGATCCAAGACTGTGGAATTATTATTATTACGACTTGAATAACCATAATTTACTTTGAATGAGTCATACTTATGGTTTTAATAGAAATCATGTAGCATATAAGTAATGCCCGGACCGGTTAGGGCTGGCTGTTACAGGGTTGGTTTAGTATAATTTCGAATAACGCCTAGCCAGCTAGGCCCACAATATTGATGAAAAATGGCGGGTCGTTACACCATACCACCCATACTTCGTAGATAACACCTCTGATTGTACAAGGTGTCCTATATACGCTCATTAGCTTAAGCGTCACGTGCACCTAGCAGGACACATAAGTGGCACACCCATAATTATTTACCATCTAAAATAATGAAAATTAATTCTATAAATGAATGATCAATTCTTATATAAAAGAAATTTTACTCTTGGGACAAGTGAACTCTTAGACTTTCAACAAGGTAATGACTAATTTGCATGGTTCCATGGGAAACATAGCTCTGATACCACCAATAACGACCCACCTGTTACAAGCCACCAGCCAAGTGTTAGTATATGAAACTAAGTGTAACAACCTGCCCGAACCAGACCGGATGTTATTTAAAAATATAGGTAATGTAAATGTAACATTCTAGAATATAAATTGAAATACAGCAAATAAGTCTCGCAACATATAATATGAATCATAACAATAAATCATGTTCTCTAAAAAAATAACCATCCCACAGTATCAGACTGTTTCCCAAAGCAACATTTATAACACAAGAGAATAATAAGGAAGTCCAATTTTGTTATTATTGATTCACCTTAACGAGGTTGGTAAAAGAACCACCAACCACACTTCTATTCTTCAGTCCACAACTGCTCACCTGCGGAGGCAATTCACGTTACTAATAAAACCACTAAGCGACATAATTAAATGAAACAAGTCAGTATAATCCCTATTATCATTTCACCCATTTATTATTATTATTATCGTTTCACAAGCCTTTTAGTAATTATCTCTTAGGTCATTCTGAGATTAGTACTTTGTCTCTCGTAGTCATTCTGAGATTCATATAATTCATCTCCCAGCTCATTCAGAGATTAGAAATTGTCTCCTAGCTCATTCTGAGTTTAGGTGGTCTCACAAGTCTTACTGAGATTAGTCATTGTCTCCGAGTTCATTCTAAGATTAGAAATTGTCTCCCAGTTCATTCTAAGATTAGGTGGTCTTCTAGCTCATTCTAAGATTAGTCACTGTCTCCAAGTTTATTCTGAGATTAGAAATTTGTCTCCCAATTCATTTGGAGATTAGGTGGTCTCCCAGCTCATTTTGAGATTAGTCATGGTCTCCCAATTCATTCTAGGATTAGAATTTGTCTCCCAGCTCGTTCTGAGATTAGGTGGTCTCCTAGGTCATTCTGAGATTAGTCATTGTCTCTCAGTTCATTCTGAGATTAGAAATTGTCTCCTAGCTCATTCTGAGATTAGGTGGTCTCTCAGGTCATTCTAGGGTTAGTCATGTCTCCCAGTTCATTCTGAGATTAGGTGCCAACAAAAGGTTACTAGTTTGGGAAAAAATACAACATTTCAAATAATTATACCAGTTTAGGAAAATACAACATTCCAAATGATTATGCTAGTTTGGGAAAATACAACGTTTCAAATGATTATACGGACCTAGTATTTTGAACTCGCAGCTGCACCTAATGATCCTAATCTGAACGATAACATAAAATTATACGTAAGTATAATTTTCTTCGAGTAGATATGCAAGCAACTAATAACAAATATATATATTACTATTAAAATTGAACAATATTAAATATTAAATTATTCATGTAATATAATCATTTAAATCCTACTGTACATGTTAAATTAATTATCTAGATCATAATTAACACTTAACAAATAATAAAATAATTATTAACTTATAAATAAATATTTAATTACTATTATTAGTATATTTTCCCATGAGACAATAATTACTTAACCACGGTCTTGATAATTTAGTTTATGGTTTTAATTTTTAATCGCTATTATTATTTATTACAATTTAAGTAATTAATTCGTTAGATTAAATTAATTAAATTAATTTGCATTCCCACTAATTCTGAGATATTAACTAATACAATTATTTTAAATTATTCAACGGAATAAAGTTTCGAACTTTATCAATTTTCATTATGCTATTTAGGTTTGATGCTTGTGATTGCTACCCGAATAAAATTTAATAACCCATTTTCTACATTATTAACTTGTTCTTAAAATAATCACTTTATTTAACTAATATTAAATTTAATATGGTAAAGGTGAAATCTTTATTTTATTAATCACTTATAACCATCCGATTTAATTTAATTACTTGTATTATGCCGATTAATTATCGACCGTTTATCATTATCGTATTTTTTATTTTTTATTTCCATGTCGATTCGTCCAATAGTTATTTAGTTAAGTAACTTTAACTATAAGCCATTAAAATGATTATTTTTTAAAGATTTATTACCAGTTAGTATTATATTTTAACTCTAGTCGGTATCGAGTCAACCCATATTTACAAAACTGCCACCCTCCTTTTTCTTCTTCTTCTTTTTTTCATCACCATTCTTCGCTTCTCCAAAAACAGGTTCATCCTTCTATTCCAACCCTTATATTGGCACCCAATTGAACCACCATCTAAACATCCCAACAAAGCATCAACAACAAGATAAAATCAGCAAGCGAGGAGGCCTCATGTGCGTGATTTATAGCAGTGATCCAAGACGCTGTCCTGCACCAAACCAGGCATGTTCCTCTTCTCCCAACCTCAAGACCCCTCCTTTCTTGCACCTTGCTCCAATTCAGATGTTCCATGACCTCAGGTTGGCATCAAAATAGGAAAGATTGGCCACCTCTTGGACGTTGCATGGAGTGTGATCGTTCTCCCCACTTCTGCACTTCCCCACCATGAATTCCGGTGAGAAGGGTGTCCGTTGTGGACTGTTCCGGCTGCCTGAACTGCTGTGAAGGAACCTATGATGCTGTCGACAAAGCACAACCAGTGTCTACCCCTCTGAACGTCCATTACAACACCTATTGGAGCAGAATGTCGCCACTTCCATCACCCTTGCTGCCACCCACCGTAACCAGGGACATGGCAAGCCCTCCTTCGACCCAGAGCAAGAAGATCGTCGGGGTTGTGAGGGCTGCCTTGAAATTGTTCCTACTGTCACCCATCTTGCAAAAATTTCACACTACTCGGCCATGGACGGGATTCCAGTTTCCAGTTTATTTCTTGTTGTTTATTTTTTATTTCAGACTTTATTTTTCATGTTTATCAAGCTTAGTATCAATTCAAAATATGCGTGCAAGAAAATTAAGAAGAAGGAGATGGAAGGATACCCAAAGCAAGGAAGAAACACTAGCAAGGAAGAGGAGAACTAGGCGGCTAAGGTGAGGAAGACGCCCTACACCTGTATGTGATAAATGACATCCTCTTTCAAATTTATAAAAATGAAAACAATGTCTAGGTGTGTGAAAACACCCTTAGTATTTCATTTAACCGGGAAAATAATTACTGTAACGACCCGGCCATTTTTCACAACATTGTGGGCCTAGCTGGACAGGTGTTACCAAAATAAAACTACTAAATGACGAGTAATAAGTTATAAAATAATGGTTCCCACAGTCTTAGACCATTTCCCATAGCCACATTTATAACTCGAAAAAAATAAAAAGAAGTCCCATTTATTACCCATTCTCCTAACCTGACTATCCTATCATACTTTTATTCTACCTTATTTGAGCTGAAATCAAACAATTTTGATTGGCCTACATACCCATGTCGGGATCAAGCTCGATGTAGTTCTATTGGCTGATGGGTTAGTCCACCGTGCCACTATAAAATATTGGGCCGATGGGTCAGTCCATCATGCCCCCTATTGGCCGATTGGTTCATTCCAACGTACCCCTACTATTATGTTGTAGTTCTATTGGCTAATGGATTAGTCCACCGTGCCACTATAAAATATTGGGCCGATGGGTCAGTCCATCGTGCCGCCTATTGGCCGATGGGTTCATTCCATCGTACCCCTATTATGTTGTAGTTCTATTGGCTGATGGGTTAGTCCACCATGCCACTATAAAATATTGGGCCGATGGATCAGTCCATCGTGCCTCCTTGTTGGCCGATTGGTTCATTCCATGCACGCCCTATTATGTTGTAGTTCTATTGGCTGATGGGTTAGTCCACCGTGCCACTATAATATATTGGGCCGACGGGTCAGTCTATCGTGCCCCTTATTGGCTGATTGGTTCATTCCATCGTACCCCTATTATGTTGTAGTTCTATTGGCTGATGGTTAGTCCATCGTGCCACTATAAAATATTGCGCCGATGGATCAGTCCATCGTGCCCCCCCTATTGGCCGATGGGTTCATTCCATCGTGCCCCTATTATGTTGTAGTTCTATTGCGCTGATGGTTAGTCCACCATGCCACTATAAAATATTGGGCCGATGGGTCAGTCCATCGTGCCCCCTTATTGGCCGATTGGTTTATTCCATCGCACCCCCTATTATGTTGTAGTTCTATTGGCTGATGGGTTAGTCCACCATGCCACTATAATATATTGGGCCGACGGGTCAGTCCATCGTGCCCCCTTATTGGCCGATTGGTTCATTCCATCGTACCCCCTATTATGTTGTAGTTCTATTGGCTGATGGGTTAGTCCACCGTGCCACTATAAAATAATGGGCCGATGGTTCATTCCATCGTACCCCCTATTATGTTGAGCCGATGGGTCCATTCCACCGTACCACTGTATTAGGTTGAGCCGATGGGTCCATTCCACCGTACCCCTCTATTGGCCGATGTTGTTTATGGACTGTCCGTTCCATTTTGACATGCCCATTATTAGACTTTGAACAGTGCGACTAAAAAAAAAAAGGGTTTCTTGAAACTAGTCAAACGTGAATTTAATATCTGCCATCTAATTTGCAACCATACAATATTTCAACACCCAAAGACCTATGGCAATTTATACCAAAAAGTTTCAGCAACTTAGCAAGGTATTTCTAATGAATTTATGCGTTGCAACCATGCATGTAAGAATTCTAATGGAAAGAAACTAAGAAGAAGTATGAAATACTTACATCACATTGGAAAGGCACTGGAGAGGAGGCAAGGAGTGGACTACCTTTTCTCCCTAACCCCTCCTCCTATATATATATGCTTCAACGAGTTCCTCAATTAAATTCTCACATCTATTCATGTATAGGTATTCCCTAGGTTCAACGAGTCCCTTTATTAAATTCTCTTACCCCATTATCCGTTCATGAATCAGTATTCTCTAGGTTGGGTTCGTCTTCCCTAATGCCAGATTTTGGCCTTCCGTCTTCTCTAAGGTTAGGGTTTGGCTTTACGTTGAACTGTGACCGGTCTACTTGATAACCAACCATATCTATTCATTGAAAATAATATTTCATAATACTTAGGTTCAAGTCTTGAAATAAAAATTTTCACATATTTTCACCGGTTCTTACAATTACCCGGATGAAGAATATAGCACGTTCTGTCCTTCCCGGACAACGTCCGCATCCAAATTTTTCTTTTTCCTGATCTTTACACTAAGTGTCTTATAAATTAATTTTCTATTTATCTGTTCAAGATTTTAAATAAATCCATAACAATAAATTTAATATACAAATGCTCGGAACAATTTAGGCCCAATGAGCCGAACCAACATCCCACTGTCATGCAAAGAATCTCAAGAAAAGAATAGTCCAATAATAGAGTCCTTTAGTTGTCCCGACTCTACCCATCCTTCCATGGTCATACCTACGGAGGCAATTATGCATTAGTGATAAAAACACTAAGTCGTATAATTTCAATAATAATTAATATATTCCCACAATATTTGAATTTCATCTTTTAGTGATTATAAGCCTATGCTGATCACTTATATGCTAGGAGGGTGGCCGCCCATCCAGCTACAATTTCATGTATGCACAAACACGTTACGTAGCTCTTGGCCTGTAGTTACCGATATTTGCTATTGACTCACCCTCTTGGTATCACAAGTGCGTAATGAAAAAAAAAAAAATTCAATGCATTTCTTCATCAAGCATTGTAGTGTACGATTGAAAGGCCTGCCTGAGTGCACACTTTGGATTAGCTCGCATCTTCTCCATTTCACTTATGCGGTGAATAGATTGACACTAGTAGCCGATAATGAGGAATGACAACTGATTAGTAGTCTTTATTGGCGCATATGTGAACATGTCAAAGAATACTCATGTGCACAAGGTTTGCGCTAGTTGCGGAATGAAATTGATAACAACAAAGTTGGCTGTTGTTATTCATAGGACCGAAAATGAGTGAAGAAATTGCTCTTTAGCATCCAGCTTGCATCATCCTGACTTTAACAAAGTTGCAAAAACCTAAGGAATATATCCTTAAAAAATGCCATGCCCCCTTTTTCTTATGTTTGATAAACTCAATACCTTTTCTTGTAGATCAACAAATTAGCGATCAATTGAAATTCGAAGATCATATAATTGTACCTAGAAAAAAGAAAAAAATGATGGGTATATTTGATGTAGGATGTTAAAATTAGCACGCTGCAATCTAAATGCTTTAATACTGAATTGCATTCAACTTTTGACATCCGATTTTTTCCTCTGCTTAATACAAACTTGGCTTAAAAAGACCGGGACATTTCTTGCTTTTTGACCTTTAAGTGTTGAAAATGATCTGATACTTTGGTTCCATTTGCTTATTATTGTATATTTTGACATCAAAATTTGAATTTTGGAATTACTAAAAAATAATGAATCTTTTAACTCTTAACATAATTGTTTCTTAATACAGTGTAACCTGATTTAACGTAGCACCTAGCAATAACCTATTATGCCTACTACAACTACAGATGTTTAAGTTCTGAATCAAGCTTAAACATTTGATTTTTATTTTTTATTTTTATTTTGGAGAGAATGAATTGATGATTTTTTTTTCATGGACTGATTTGATGATTATTGTATGTCTTATAATTTTTTTTTTAAAAAAGACTATAGAAGATGCACAAATACTAAAAGGTTAATAAGAGTTAGGGGAAATTTTTTTAAAAAAAGTATATGGTAAAGGTGAAGGATATTAATAATTTTTATTTTTTCAATATAAATTATAAAAGAATGATAAAATTCACTTAAAATGGATAAAAAATATGTAGATGGCACATTTGATCGTCTTTAGAGTAGATAAGTTTTTTTTCAATTTTATAAATCTTTAAAATGGTCAAAAAAAGGAAGAAAATTGTTTTGAGGCACAAGAGATGTATCGGGCGTGTATCGTATAGACTCTTTAAAATTCAATACATATGGGTTGTATCGCAATACGTACAGCGATGAAAAATATGGTTTTTTTTGCAAGTCATAAAAAAGAAAAGTGAAAACATGATTTGATGAAATTGGTAGGAGCTGTTCTGTCTTTTTGCTTCAAGAAAGGGATCCGCACGCAGCAGTGTATAAACTGTATATAGATGTCTGTAATATTTATTTATTGCACACAATTCAATATCACCGTTGTTGCGTCCACACACTGTTTTCTTCTCTTTTACTTTGACTAATCAACTTTTTATTTCGATAGTTATAAAAATTAAAATCAGATATTAAATCAAATTAGAAAGGAGTCATTAAATCGAACCAATTTATTAAAAATCAGACAAGAATCAGTTCACTTGAATCGGCCAAAATCTCTTTTGTTAAATTTATCGAAGGATTCTTAAGAGGGCATTATTGCCTTACCCACAAAAAAATTAACTAATATTATTATCAATTATAAATATTAAATAGAATGCATTTTTACATTTTTAATATTTAACGTTTTCTTATTAAACTAATTTAAATTTGTATCGTAGTTTTACATTGTATACTAATCCTCAAAGTTGCTCCTCAATTACTACACTTTTATTTGTATCAGATTTGGAAGTAGTCACCTGGTGGTGGTTATTAAGCTGAAAACAAATACACTACCATACAATGCACGACAATGAATGTGATTGGAAAATTAAAGAGAATGAATATGTTCTTTATTAAAAAATTACTGTCTCTTACACCTTGGGTCGTTTCAGTTGAAAATCTTAACCTTCGTACCCACTAAATACACCTTATTCACTAGTTTTTGGGATATCACATGAAATCGAATGCTGGTCGGTTTTGTTGATAAGAAAAAGATATAAAATATGTAAATTGTATTTACTTATAATTTATAAAGAGTTAAGCATGATATAACCTATGTGGTATGTGGACCGCTGCCAACGCCAACCAATGTAGGCGTTCATGCATCCAAGTTATAGAAGGTGCCCCTCCCTCCTAAACAAACGGTCTTTACACTTCAAATGGATGAGGAAAAGAAACCTTCTTCCCCTATTATTATTATTATATTATTAACAGCAACCTTCGATCAACAGGTCCCCAGATGCCCACATATCCACGTTGTAACATCTCCGTGTGTAGTTTTTGTGCAGTTGCTTCATGTTGTCTGCTTCTGTGATCCCACCTCCCTCCTCGTATATCAGTATTATATATATAGACCACTCTTTCTTATAAGTGGATTACATATCTAGCCACCATATATATGAGGTTAGAGCCTTATGATTTATCTTTCACAGATATACGCCATCGCTAGCGGACCGACATAGTTCACGAAGAACAGTGAGAATCGATAAGTCATGGAGTGGAGTCAACTGATAGCGTCCTACCGCTCGTACGTGTTCGAAGCAACCGAGATTCGGAAGCCGACCACCGTGATCAACATGGAGACGCCGATCACTACAACGGCCGTGACCACGAATTAGAAGACGACGACGATGCCCAGTCTCTGCAGCGGCGACACGTGGGGCTGTAGCTTGGGCTGCGCATTGGAAGTCGATGATGTTGTAGAAGAGGGGGAATTAGTAGAAGATCATCAGCTGGAATTTGATAACTACGATTGGCCGGCGGCTTCTTCTCGTTGCGAGATGGGTGGAGGTTTGAGGAAAGAGAGGAAAGAAGAAGAAGGAGAAGAGGAGGAGGGTGTTGTGAGGATCGGCTGTTCTGGGAGAGGTGCCTCGCCACTGGCTATTGATCATTTTCATATACAATTACTACTTCCTACCCCGCCCATCCATCAACTATCCATCCCTATATTCTTCTCTATTCGTTGATTCACAATATATACTAGTTTCATCTTATTCTGCTATCAAAGATTTATGAACTAGGAAAACCATAAATTTTATATATATATATATATATATGGCTTGGGATAAAAACACATTATATGTGTTCAAAATATATTATAGTAATTAGGCCATATTTTGTTTCTTCACATTGTTGATCAGTAATTCTTCTTCAGAATTAGATTGATCAGTAATATATTAATGATGATTTATCGACCTTTTCCTTTTAATTTTTTTCAAGCAAGCAAACTGATAGTATTTTAAACTATTAATTAGAGAGGAAATAGAGTTAGCATCAAAATACAGTAATACTGACGCTTAGAACATGTTAACCTCGCCAGTCTGTTCGAGTCTTCGGCTCACTATCTATATAACCCAAAAGACTTTAATACCACACAAACAATAGAAGATATTTAATAACCCAAAAGAAGGTATTTGCTAGAGCTGCACAATCAAAGAAAATAATCCGATTATAAAGATTAGAGCTTTATACACATGAGTTGCAACTTATAAGTTTATGTGTGCTATTTATTTTATTTAGTTCTTATAGCTTATATGAGATATTCTTTTATTTGAAATAATTTAGCGGATTCCACTAATTAAAATCTCGTAGCTAAATAGAAAAATAAATAATGAGGATAATTATAAATTTTCAACTCAACATAATTGTATTAAAAATTAATTTTAAAATATCTATTAATTAGTACATTTTTAAAAATCTAAAAATAAGGTATATTGATGTCTAAAAAATATAAATTTTATCATTCCTTTATTTGTGCACTCTACTTTTCTTATATATAAATTTTATTTTTGTAACCTACTAAATATTGTTCAAATTGAATGAGCAATTCAAATAAACTATAGGGGGTGTAGTTCAATTAATAAGTTGTATTATTAATATGTTTAATTAAAATTTTATATTATTATATCGTTTTAAAAATTGGTTTAACATAAATATATGATTTAAGCAACACCAAATTATGATCTTGAAAAAAAACTTGTGTGACTCAAATTAAAAATTATTAATTGTTAACTATTTTTCACCGGTCAAAACTTGATACCAATAAATGATCATAAAAATGGTAAATGGTGTGATAATGATTAATGATTGTAAAATAAATAAATGAAAATGGTAAATATCTTCCGCCGTATCGTAATTGTAATGCTTCTACCCCAAGGGAGAGATAGCCTACCCCGTGCTTAATAATAACCTCAACTTTTTTCTTTTAATTTATTAGGGGAAATAAAAGTCAGGCTTTAATGAAAAGTAAAAGATTCGACAAATCAAAATACAACAAAAAAAGTTAATCAAATTATTATTATTGATTTTATCATTTAATTAGCATATATTATTAAAATCAGAGTCTATCTTTAATATATCATATCATTCAAATCTATCTCATTAGTTAATGAAGTTTTTATCTATAAAATTAAAATATCTCTAATATAAATAGCATATAGCACAACATATTACTAAATAATAATAATAATAATAATAATAATTATTATTATTATTATCATCATCATCCTCTTCTCAGAAACTATTACCTTCCAAGGCACCCTAAAAAATGAATCCAGTACGGTACACATCCTGCCTATTTTTATGAATAAATTTTGGAGACGCCCCAATATTAGACGCCCAAGAAACGCGTGAATAAAACATCGACACGTCAATGGTGGGACCCGCTACTCCCGAGAAATTCAAATATCTCCGGCAACGTCTCCGACTAATCTCTGGCCAGCACGGCCGCCTGCCCGCCCTTTGCCTCCAAGCTGCCCATTGCCACCGCCACCACCTCCCTATACTCAAAGAAGAACCTCTTCACCGCCGCCTCCGCCTGCAGAAGGTGCACCCTCGCCGCCTCGTCGCCGGGGGCTTTCCCCTCCAGCAGCCGCATGGCCGCCTCCACCACCCTTGGGCCGCCGCTCGGGTCCGCCTCAACCCCGAGCACTGTCAGCACCCGATGCCGAAGCTCCTTGCAGGACTGCACCAGCCCCGCAAGCCCGACAGACCACGTCTCCGACGGGTTGATGCCAAGCTAGTTCTTCAATTTGAGCAGGTCGGAGGGATCCATCAGGATATGCAGCTCTTGGATCTCTGACAATAGTTTCCAGAATCGCTCCAATAGCCAACAGCGGTCGAAGCAGGTCTCTCCTTTTGCGTGGGAGCTCGGCGGCGGCGGCGACCCAGCACTCGAAGATCTGGTGCGCGGTGAAGAGGGTCTGGTTCTCGGCGTTGTTGGCGTCGAAAGGTGGCTGCTTGAGTGCATGGAGCTCAGCCGGGGAGTAGAGCAGGTCGTACTTGAGGGTGGGCTTGCCGGCGAGGTTGGGCGCGCTGACCCCGAGCGTGAACGGCGTGCCGGCCATGCAGCACTCGATGCCGAACGTGATCCTCGACGCCGCCGCCTCCGACCTCCGCCATGAGGCCAGTCGGGGGAGGAGGCTGGCCTCGCTACCACGGCTCACGACTACAGGCTGGCCGCCGGACACGGCCCACACCTCGCACAAGCTCCGGCCCTGAGACAGCACGCCCGGCGTCACCCACAGGCCCACGACCTGAGCAGCGGTGGCGGCTGCTTCCTCATCGGCGCACTTGGGATGCGTGACACGTGTTAGTCTTCTATTCACGCGTTCCTTAGGCGTCTAATGTTAAGGCGTCTCCAAAATTTATTCTATTTTTATCACAGGATCCATGGCCCAGCCCCCGGGAATGTGAGTTTTGACCTTCTCTTGTAATTAAAGAAAATGTAACCCCTCACACATAATTTTTAGAATAACAGTTCCATAAGGAAAGCTCAATATTTGTTATAATTTATATACACACAGTATTTGATATTGAATGCATGAAAAAGAAATATATAATTTTATGCAAGCTAAGGCCGATTCAAATTCAAATGAACCCATTTCTTTGCTTAAATTAAGGCACTTTTTCCCTCTCCATCGGAAATATTAGTTGAATGCAGATTATTAAGAATCACAGTCGATTTGCTGACATAAACAGTCTGATATATCAATGTTCATCTGTTCAGCTTCGGCCTATCGATTTGAGAACATTCGCCATGTGTTTTGCAGAGATCTGCCAACAAAAATAGTTAAGTAGTTATGTGAAACAATCTTTGACAATTCTTATCAAAGACCTGCGAGATGAAAAATTGTTGTCAGGAAATTGGATCATCAAATTCCATCAACTCAAGTTCAACCCACGATTCTTGCAATGACAATTAACAAAATGAATGGACCAAATTAAATCAATGAATTATTACAAGAACAAGATGTTGCAAATGCTTGTTCTAGTTGTTCCACTTCGGAACTGGCATTAGCTAGTATTAGCTAGTACATGCTCACTCTTGCAAACTTGAAAATTGGAAATTCTAAAATTCAGATTTGGTTTGTCACAAGCACAAAGAACAAAAACCAAGCACAAGTTCAGCGTGAATCTGAACCAAAACATCACTCACAATCCATGACAAACTATCCTTCCAACACTCTTTGAACAAACTTGAAGAGCAAAACAATGAACAAGACAAACAACCACAGTTGTTAGCAAATTCCATTGGAGACTAGCTATCTTAGTTCCTTGGCTGCATAACCATTCTGTTAGGTGGATTTATAGGCAGACAAGCTAAAGAACATTCTTTTAAAGAATATTCCTCATCTTCATCTCTTCAGTATTCTTTTGAAGGTTTCCCCTCCGTTGCATACTCCATGACGCTTCCTTTTGATTCAGCATCACTTGTGCTAGTGGAATCATATTTGCTTGCAGTAAAAGTAATACCTGATTCATTCAAGTCAGATCCACCTACTTTTCTTTGGTCATCATTCGTAAAGCTCCTTTTTATCTTCAAGTTGCTTCAAAAAGCACTCTTCTATTTCCTTCAATGAATCCATTTCAACACTGCTACCCTGGCTGCGAGTTTCCCCATCTTCATCTGAGTCATGCTCCTCCGGTGTACAACTCATGTTCACCTCCTTTATATCATCAAACTCGTCATCTGTTTGTTGATTTGTTGAAGTAGTTGACTCAGACCAACTCCCTTCTTCTCTGCTCGCAGCTTCTTCGCGCTCTCGCATCGTTTTTATGATAAGAGTTTTGAGCAAGTTCATTACTTGAACTGCATGCATTAGAGCCGTCAATGGATCTGCCATCTAATTAAAACAAACATACTTCACATTAGTCTACAAGAGAAAACTCCTGAAATAGATGAACATTTTTAACAGGTTTATTACCTGGGTCATGTTTGGAGCAAACACCATTGCAATGTTTCTTGCATTCATTTTGTTGAGGTCCTCTTCTTCTACAACATCCGCCATAAGCTCGACTGCCCAGCTGAGAAGTGCAGCTTGAGTTGGCATCAGCAGCTTTACCAGGTCCACGCTTTCTTCCTCCGAGTTGCACTGTAGTACTTGCTCCGGCGAAAGGCCATCAAGTACTCCTGCCGGTAGCTCTCGGAACCAAGCCTGAAAACAGAATGCAGCAATCATTTACATTCAATCATTTATAATTAGCAAAGATATCTTTTTGTTTTCTTTTTTGTTCTCATTATACATGACAGAAGATAGCTTTAAGTACCTTAATGAGACCGGCAAGACAGTGCACGTCGATATCATTGGGCACAATTCCCTTGTTTAGTCTGTCCCTAACATGCTCTTCCTGGCTATTTTCTGGATTAATTCTAAATATTCCCTCTGCCTGGAAGCAAGAATTTTTTACAAAAAAACAAAGTGTCAGTAATGAGTAAAATTTACCCTTCTTAAACCAGAGAATACTGTAAAAACAAAATGAAATGCACACCTTGAGGCCTCCTTGCGAGTATAATCGCTCCTGCATAAGCAATAGGATTGTGGGCACACTGTTCCCTTTCGAATCATAAGAACATTGCATTGATTCCGGCGTCACACCAAATACGCTTGCACTACAGTAAAAGAGTCTCGACAAGTTAAGCCCTCTACATAACATCAAGTGGCATAATTGATTCCGAAAAAATCATATACGCAAGACCACATTTCGGCAAGGAAAAATAAAGGGAGATGGCGCGAGAAAGAAGCCCCGTTCACAGGTTACTCCGAAGCGAAGTTTTTAACCTTCCCACTCGCGAAATGCATAGCATTGAATGCTCATGTTTCTCTCAGGCATAGATCTTTCGACCCACAGTCAAAAACCAGATCACTACAAACATCGTCTAGAATTGCATACAGTTACCTACCACCAACAAGTAAATGAGTTGAGATTTCATAAAACTTGATTTCAAATCTTCTAGATTTAAAATTTTTTCACTTCTTCTCAAAATGCATCAATAAAGCACACAGTCTCAAGATTTCACAGACTTCGTTTCAAATTCGACACCAATCCGTTCAAATCTGAAAGAAGCAAAAGCAGTCTGGCTAGGAACAGAACAACAAAATTACCAGTCAAAAACAGAGGCGGGGATGAAGGGCGAGAGAAAATGAAAACCTGGCGCTGGGTACACGGCAGGGGATCTCGACCTGGAACTCAACGGGGAGACCAAGGAAGCCGTGAAACCGGTCGAAGGTCACATGGGTAACATGTCGGACGTCGGTTGGCCAGCCAATCTCCATGTCCAAGTGATGCACGGCGGAGACAACATCGTCACGTCGGTCGACACGGCAAGAGACGACAGACTTGCGGACGGCGGCAAGGAGGAAAGCAAGCACAGACAGCTGGCTCTCCTGATCCGCCGCCGGCTGGTCCTTCCTCCTCCCCCGCACCCACCACCCTTTGTCACCATCACCATCCCTGCCATGGCTAAGCAACAAACGAAGCCAGCCAGGAGAAGAAGAAGAAGAAAGGGTTGGATTGGGAAGGAGAAGAAGATCGAAAAGTTGGGAGCTTTGTCGGGAAGAAGAAGAGGTTGGGAGCTGGAGATACGGAGAAGAGCCAACGGCTCCCAGAATTCAAATCCAAAGATCCACTTTATTCCCGAATATCGGTATTGCCACTGATGAGCAACTTTTTAAGTACGCCTCCATTAGTAGGCAGGCTGAGTTAAGATAACCGAATTAGTTAAAACTTGATTAAGCTCAATAAAATTTTGATGTTAAATTAGACATTAAACTCAAATGAATGGAGAGACAGTGTAATGTTGTCCTATTTGTGACAATGAATGGAGAGACAGATATGCATTCATCCTATTTATTCATAGTTAATCATGTAGCCTTCCCAAAAATGAAAAAAGAAAAAGTGTTAATCCACTAGCTTATTTAAATATTTAGAGTCGAAGCTGGCATACCAAAGGACGTTGGGGGGGTACACTGGAGAATTTTTGGGTACGTGCAGGGGTGTCACGCATAAATTAATTAGTTTAGTTGGTTAGAGGCGTGGGGAGAGGGGATGGCATCCAAAAGGAAATGTGAATTGTTGGTGTTAATTGAGAAGAAGGGAAGGGAAGCGTTGTGGTGTGTCTTCTATCTTCCCTCCGAGAGGAGGGTTTTCAAATTCAAACAGGGGAAAGGTGGTGGCATATGAAAGACGAAGGAAGACAAGTTACCGAATTATGAACTCTTATGGCTCATGGGCGTGAGCTTTGTCTTCTTGTCGGACGATTGGATTGTGATGTCATTGATGTAGGTGGTAGGTGTCACTGGCCTGATTCAAGGACCAAAATTTTTCGCCCTAACCAGTCTGCGCGGCGTATTCTCGACCCGAGAATACCAGCCTAACACCAAGAATGCAGTCTTGAAGAGACTACGGAAGCCTGCACGACAACACCAAACTCGTGTTCGGCCAACCTCAATATCCCCCGAGGTTGCTGCCTTCAACCCTTCGCTCAATCACCCGTGTATTGGTACCGCACCAAACACCAATACAGCACTTCTGGCTACCGACACGCCTTGCCGATAGGCTGTTCCAGAAATCAAACAGCACTCCACACAGCATTGCCCGATTGCCCAGCCAGCAACACGCCATGGGTTCATGCCGTCTGCCCTTGCTCGTCTCAGCACCAATCCACTCTACTGCGTGCCTTGTAAACCTCGACCGCGACCTCGGATACAGAAGTTTCCTGCCTAAAACGACAGCCAACAAGCAAACCACAGATTACGGGAAAACACTTCCCAACCTTATATCATTCACCCGATCATAAGGATTCTACCAGCACTCGAATTCTCCTCTCAAGCACTTGCTCGGCTCGTGGACAGCCCCCACACCCTCGCCCAATGTACCCACAAATACAATGGCGCACCAGAATTACTCCCCGAGTAAGTCTATCCCCGATTGCCAACACCAGCAATCTAACAACGCGTACCTGAATTCCAGCAAGCCGATGGAGTTCCAGCGCTCACCACGAACACCGGCTGCAGCAACTCCACGCTTCTTTCTCACCAGCCGCACCACGCTATTTTCTCCTCAAGGAAGACGATTGGAATCTCAGGAACTCTCCTCCTCACCGGACTCGATTCCACTCTTGATTCAGTCCCACGTCTCTCCTTAATCTGGCCTCTCAATCTTTCGATCTCTCCTCAATCTCCTGATCTCCTGATCTCCAGATCTCTTGAGCAACCAATCCGGACTCGATCCCTCCTGATCCACCGACCTCCAGAGACTCGATCCTCCTCCTCAGAGCGTCCTCCTCTCTGAGTTTCGACTCTGAACTCAAGAGTCTTCTCTTCGGATCTAGCCTGATTCCTCCTGAATCACACGCCCCTTTTCTCAACATAACCCCATGCATATATATGCACCACGTCCTTCTGATTTCAGATAACACCGGATATTTGCCAGCATCTTTATCCACAAAGATATGCAATCCTCACCGTATTCAGCAACCTAGCAGCACACCACGTCCAGGTTCTTCCCAACGGCCTTGTGGTTATCTTCAGAAGTCTGTTGCATCATCCACGTCTGGATATGGATCATATCTTCCACCAAGATACACCCCCAGCAACGTCCATGGATGTTTATCACAAACCGCCTTGGCTGCACCGCTGGTCATCCCGTCGCGCCCACCGGCTCGACCCCAGCACCGTCCAGACATGGCTCAACCTCCCGCAGCAATTCACCGACCAACTGCCAGCAATGGTCTACCAACATCGCCCTGAACCAGCACCACCGCTCGTGGATGCCCATGCACTGTCGCGTCCACCAGCATTTGCCCGCTCGCGCATCTGCGCGCACACCCGCGCGCCTGCTCGCGCGAACAGCAGCGCGCGCCATCGCACGCCCCCGCGCCGCTCGCCCGGGCGCCATTGCGCGCTAGCGCAGCAACGCACTCGCGCTTGCGCAGTAGCGCGTCTGTCGCTCCTTGCGCGCACAGTAGCGCGCACGACCTCGCGCTCGCCCGCTACAGTGCTCGGTACAGTTTTCCAGCACGGTTCCGCTATTTTGCTTGGTACTAGCGAATGTTCGGCACCCTATGCTGCGTACTCGGCTCGGTAGCCTGCTCGGTCCACGGTTGCACCACAACCTCGATATGCCGACCCAAACACTGATCAGCAGCAACTTGAGGTTTCTTGACCTGGACTCGGCCACATGCTCGGTACACCAAATACCGACCCATGTGCCGACACCACTACTGTAACTCGACGCCATGCTCGATCACACAACAGCTCGTGCACCGCAGTTTGCAACCTGCAACTCAACACGGGTTAGCCTCCGTATGTTGTTTCCACCACTCGGATAGCCACCGCTACCCCATCATGGACGCGGGACACCTAGGGACAACACCTAAACCCTAGTTCCCGGCACGCCCATGAATCACGTCTATGACAGTAGGGGTCCGTTTTGTTCCAACTTCGAATAGAATTTTCGTTTCGTGTTTATATATGTATATAGTCCTGGATGGGATAGGGTTCTTCGAGGCATATTTAGCCAGAGACAATGAACAGACAATCACAAAGTTAGTAGGACATCAGAATTTTATGCAGTTTAACTTGTTGAGAAATGGTGCCTTCAACAATTTACTATTTAATGAAGTTTTTACAAAAGTTGTTGTCTACTTGTTGCAATTCTTGTATTTTTATAATAAAAATAGCTTCTTGGAGCAAGTTGTACAAAAGCACAAATTTAGAGCCTTCGATGAAGCTTTTATGTGGATGTCTTGCTGCCTTCAAGCCTCGGAAGTGGAAACGAGTCTTCTCCTTTAGAATCCGTCTCCTTATTATTGATGGGAGCATGTACTTCTAACACATTGGAGCTTTTGATCCGCCTACCTTCAAGAATGGCTTCACACCACACATACATTTGGTTACAGAACTAAATTAACTTAAATATTTAATTTGGTTTGGTTTGATTCAGTTCACTTCGATATTAAGAGTAATTCAGTTTGTGTTCAATAACTAAGTTTAGCCACCAAATGAAATTCAGTTAATTCAGTTTGGTCTATTTGGAATTGAACCAAATGCTCATCCTTAATTACAATCTTCACTACTGTCAACCCAAGCAACTTGAAAATTAAAAAACCTATCAAGAACAAAAACACAAAAAAATACACGTCAAATTGTCTCAACATCCACATCAGATTAAACATTGAAATCCAACCATCAATGTATCAAAGCTAAATAAAAACAGAAAAAAATTAGTAAGGGGAACTTTTTCCTCGAGTTATTAAAAAATACATTCATGTGATCAATATTGGTCCGAGGAGGGCTGAGATGCCCAATTGACCTTGTTTGACCATGTCCGAGGTGTACTTTGATTGAATTTGACCGCCTGAATTTGACCTAGTAAAAAGTAATTCAAACATGGGCATTGCTTCGTCCAATCGAATGACTGCTCGAATGTCCAAAATTTTGTTTGTAATAATAATTAATATTAATTTAATATACATACTCAATATATTTTTTTAGAAGTATTAAAACTTAAAGCATCCATAAAAAATCATAAATCAATGTCATTGGCCTATTACATTCACATCCATACAAACATATATATCAAATAAAAATTCTCAAAATAACTAACAAAACAAAAATACATATTTATAGACCAAAATAAACAAGTAATTAACATAAACGATAAAACCTATGATTCGGTCAAAGTTTAATAGTTTGAACCTGTCGATTTGATCGTTATTTTCAATCGGGTTAATTTCAGAACACGCATACCAAGCCGAAACCGGTCTTATGTTATGAACCATGAGAAATATGTGTGCCTACGTATATAATGATAATGTCAGTAAGACAACAACAGAATGAGTTATTAGAATATATGAAAGTACATCATTTTTTTTATTTTAATTAGATTGTAGAATTGTTTTTAGGCCGAATAACCCATTAGGATGCGTTGGGTGGTTTATTAGTTATAGAGTATATTATTGTAATATTGTGTGTATTATGTTTTATGAGATTTTCCCCTATTTTTTGGATTTTTTAGAATTATTACGAGTTAGTATTATTTTTCTAGATTCAGAGTCGAGTCAAATTTTAATTAAGAGACGACCATTTATTTTTCTCACCAACCATTCATTTTTGTTACTGACCATTTATTTTTCTCACTAACCATTCATTTTTCTCACCGACCATTCATTTTTCTCCCTGACCACTCATTTTTCTCCCTCACCACTTGTTTTTCTCATCGACCACTCGTTTTCTTCACCCCTAACATCCATTTATTCCACACCTCTGACACTGTCACCATCCAGTTGCCATCATCCTCCTCACCCAACTTCCTTCTTCTTTTTCCTTTCCCTCTTCTCCACGATCCTTACTCGAGCTGGCCACAACCTTGTTGCATGACTGACGATTAAGTAAAAATTTATTCGATTTTATTTGATTGTTTTATGATTTTGGCCTAATTGTAAATAGGTGTTGGCTTAAATTTAAATGCATATTAACAGATGATAATAATGAATTAGAGTTTGAATTTAAATGCATATAAATAGATGTTTGTATAGATTAATGAGGAGTGTAGCATTCATTCATTATATTGGGCGTTAGTATTTAGTCTTGATGTGTAAGTACAGAGTAAGAGCTCGCCGCCTAGGCGTGATGCACACGCTTGGAGCTTCTACCAGGTCTGTTTAGGACTCGATCTCTGTTTTACGCTCTATTCTATTGTATGTATTATCTTATTATTTGCAGGACGGGTTACGTGGCGTTTTATTGGATCCCACTTAACTCGGGCCATTTAACCGAACATTTTCTCGGATTAATAACCCCTCGATGGATGAGATCCCTCGAGGTTGATTTCGAAAACAAGATCCACCAAAAGTTGCCTTCGGGCCTATTATATAACTCCCTACCTAAGCCTATCTATATAGTTTTATCGCGTTTCTGTGAGACGAGAGATGGAGAAATCGACTTGCATGTACCATGCAGAGGATGATCGTGACAGTCAAAGCGGGCTCTGGATTAGTGCTAGCGGACTGTTCCATTCTCGAGGGATCCTGACAACTCCACGTTTGAGTTCCTCACACCCGGAGAAACGTGGAGGTTTACGGGTGGTGTTTAGTACAGTGCATGTCCGGACTTGTGGTTCAAAGGGTATTAAAGGCGACTGCTCTGAGAGTACTCGGCCTTCGTGCTCAAGGACAGGAGAAATATAAAGGTACGGAGAGTGCTTGGGATAAAGTTTCACGAGAAGTACTAAAAAGAAGTGCCAAGAGCAGGCATAGTACCAGCAGCAGATCAGTAAGTTCGGGATGTTACCGGGTCTGCAACCTAGTGGCTCCTCAGTAGTGCCCTTCAGAGTGTTCACGTGAAGTATATGATGTTTTCTTTCATATGAGAGTTTGCTCTCATAGCCAGCTTGTTATAGTTATTTTATTTTCCGGACCAGTAACACTTGTTACTGATGTGTTTTTATACTATATGTAGGTAATAATCACGAGTTGGAGGAGCCAACTTAGACGGAAGAGCAATGAGGTCTTGTGTGTAAAACCCACGATTCGAGTTAGGGTTTTATATTCAGAACCGGTCGGGTCGACCGTTATTTTTCGAGTTGAGTCAGTTTCAGGACACGTGTACCGAGCCGACGCCGGTCTCGTGTATGAGCTATGAGGGTCATGCGTACCCAAATATATGATGATAACGTCATGAATACAGCAGAACAGAATGAGTTATCAGATATATGAGAGTATGCCAGTCATTTTTTTTATTACTTTTATATATAGTGGATCGTAGAATTAATATTAGGCCGTTTACCGCGTTAGGACGCGTTCGGGCAGTTTGGGTGGGTTGATAGTTCTAGAGCATGTCATTATAATTTTTTTGGTGTTGTTTGATTTTACGGGATTTTTCCCGATTTTTATGAAATTTTTTAGGATTTAATACGAGTTAGTTATGATACTTGACTCGAGCCGGAGACGAGTCAAGTATTATTTACGAGTTTGCCACCACACACACCCCCGACGTTTTCTCCCCCACGCCCAAACCCTCGTGCCGCGCCGCCCCCGTTCGCGCGCCACCGCCGCCGCTGTCGGCGCCGCCCGGCCGTCGACCGACGCCGCCCAGCTCGGCGACGCCGTCGCCATGCTGCCCCGACCAAGTCCGGCCCCAATCGGGCCGCCGTGACGCCGGAATCGCCGTGCGTAGCGCCGCGGCAAGGTTTTGGTCGCGTCGCCGATCGCGCCGCCGCCGACCGTCGCCACCACGATCAGGTGGTCGGCTCGACGTCCTCGACCCCTCAGCTGCCTTCACCGACTGGAACGGAGGCCGTCGCCACCGTGGCCGGCCGGATCGAGCCACCCATCGCCGCCGGCTCTGTTTTAGCCTTTTTCCGGCGAGCCACCGCCTCGGCCGACCATGTGGATGTCGTGGATGTGTCGGGCTCGCCGAGCCGGTTCCAATGGTACCCTATATGACCCCTATCCAGCTAGTAGACGCCGCCGGCGATTGTCGCCGGAAAACCACCGGAAGTCGCCGGAAAACCGCCGGAAGCTGCCGGAAAACCGCCGGAAAATCGGAATTTCTGGAATTCGCCGGAATTCACCGGATCTTCCGCGGGGCTCACCCAGTGGAGCCCGATCGAGCTTCGGACGCCGATGAGCGCCGAATTTGAGCTCCGAGACGCGCGACGGAACCCTAGCCGTCGCCGATTGCCGACGACGTGAGGTATAATTACCTCCGATTGATTTATTTAAAATTGATGATAATTGTTAGCATAGCATGCTAGGGTTAATTAATTATCATGATTAATGTCTTGACCATGAATAAAGTAAAGATGTGCATGATGAGATTATTAGTGAATGAAGTGATCTAATGAGATGAATTGTGTATGAACATGTTAATCTAGTACGATGCAACTTAGAAGAACAGAATAAGATATGGTATGAGTAGTTGAGTTAGGATTATTTATTCTTATAATTATTTGATGGTTATTTTGATGATGATTCTGTGTTTAATTGTGTTGAGTTTGATGCATCATTTAGTTAGCGGGCGTTAGTATTTAGTTTTGATGTGTAGGTACGGAATAGGAGCTCGCCGCCTAGGCGCGATGACACGCTTGGAGCTTCTACCAGGTCCGTTTAGGACTCGTCTTGTTTTACGCTTTTCTATTGTATGTTTATGTTATTATTTGCAGGACGGGTTAAGTGGTGTTTTATTGGATCCCACTTAACTCGGGTCATTTAACCGAATATTTTCCGGATTAATAACCCCTCGAGGATGAGATCCCTCGAGGATGATTTCGAAAATAAGATCCACCACAAGTTGCCTTCGGGCCTATTATATGAATCCCTTCCCAGGCCTATATATATAGTTTTATCGAGTTTTCAGTGAGACGAGAGATGGAGAAACCGACTGCACGTACCATGCAGAGGATGCCGTGACAGTCAAAGCGGGCTCTGGATTAGTGCCAGCGGACTGTTCCATTCCCGAGGGATCCTGACAACTCCGCGTTTGAGTTCCTCACACCCGGAGAACGTGGAGGTTTACGGGTACTGTTTAGTACAGCGCATGTCCGGACTTGTGGTTCAAAGGGTACTAAAGGCGACTGCCTGAGAGTACTCGGCCTTCGTGCTCAAGGCCAGGAGAAATATGGAGGTAAGGAGAGGGCTTAGGATAAAGTTTCACGAGAAGTACTGAAAAAGAAGTGCTGAGAGTAGCACAGTACCAGCAGCAGTAAGTTCGGGATGCTACCGGGTCTGCAGCCCAGTGGCTCCTCAGTAGTGCCCTTCAGAGTGTTCTTGAGGAAGTATATGTTTTCTTTCAGATGAGAGTTTGCTCTCATAGCCAGTTTGTTATAGTTATTTTATTTTCCGGACCAGTAACGCTTGTTACTGACGTTTTTCTTATATATATGTAGGTGATAAGCACGAGATGGATGAGCCAGCTTGGACGGAGGAGCAATGAGGTCTTGTGCACACACATGTTAGATTTCTGAATGTTTAATATTGTATTATTATGTTATTATTTTGTGAATGCTATGATTAAATGTTTGAGGCATGATAGGATATGATTAACTGAAATGAGATGATGCTAAGACATGATGATAAGAGGTGAGATGTGATCAGAGAGCGCAGCAGAAGTGTGGCCCAAGTCCTATGATGAATATACAGTATATTAAATTATGTGTGATTAAAATTGTTGATATATGTATATATATTGGTATGTATTGTTTTGACAGGGTAGACCCTAATTGCACTTTTAGGGGAGACTCTGTCAGTTTTACTTTAGAATTTTCATCGATTTTTCTCGTGATTGTGATGGCGTGAAATTTAATTTGCATGTCATTCATGTAGTACCATGTTAGGATTTTGCACATTTATTCATTCATGATGGATCGTATCTTCATCTTAAGACGCCGAGATTGGATCCGCATGAGTTAGGTTCGGGTTAGCGGACCTAACCGGGGCCTGTAACATGCCGGTTCGGTTCATGAGCGTGGACCGGATTTGGGGTGTTACAGATACAATAAATTAGAATTTTATGTGAATGAAAATATCTGGTGTGTGTGTGTGTGTGTGTATATATATATATATATATATATATATATATTATATATATATATATATATATATATATATATATATATAGAATTGATAGGACCACCCTTAATTGTACTTTTAGAGAAGACTCAAGTTCGTTTCATTTTGTGAATCTTATCAATTTTTATCGTAATTATTTTGTATGTAAATTGGTTGGCATGCCATTTATGTAAAGTATGTTAGGTTTATTTTTGTATATTTATCCATACATAGTAATAAACATATTCTATCTCGAGACACCGAGAATAGATCTATAGGGTTGGGTTTAGATTAGTTGACTTAACCGGGGCGGGTAACATTTCGGTTCGATTTTCGAACATAAACCAGATTTGGGATATTATATAAATAAAATATTATGACTAGATAATTAAAGTGTATTAAAACTAATATGATAAAAACATAGTAATTTGACAAATCATATGCAAATCATTTAACAACTCATTAAATAGTCAAATTATTATGACTTATTTAATTTTTCACGGTGCTTTTTAAGACTTTAGGATTTAGGCTTTGAATTATAACTCTTTTCATCTGTAAGAAAATTTTGTGCTGTAAAAGCATTTATTGATCCTATTATGCAACGAAGTATGCAAATATATTATATTTATTTTAGTTTTTAACCTAAATTAGAAACGTCAATGTCCTCAATGATGATGGGTCAGAGGAAATTTTGACGTTCGCTGGGGAAGATTTTTAAAGATAAACCTTTACTTTGTCTCAACTGAACCATGATGAAAGGAAAAAAATGGTTTTTTAAAGTTTTTTATTAATTTTACAATTTTTATTTTAACATACATGATAATTTTGTAGTTCATACGAGCAGAATATATTAATTACAGAACAAGCTAGAAAGTGCAAACCAAAAGGTTTGTGATGCGTGTATTATATAGTTATTTTCTATGTGTATAAATTGGTAATCATCGTTGTATTTGGAATTAGGCAATAAAGTTAAAGATTGCTATCTTCTTCACAGTTATTCTTCAATTCTCCAAGGATCCTTCTCTGTTTTCGTATTCCAAATTGCATAGTGTTTTCTCCCCTTTCTTCCCAAAAATCTTCGATACGAAATTAATTCCTATCAGTAAATTCCTTTTAAAACAAGCTTAGTGTTGTCCACCTTGATTCCGGTGATATGCAGTCTTTATGCTTGCATGAATGTTTCGAAGTCGTTGGCTTATGTTTCATTTCTTGTTGCCCCTGCCGCTTTCATCTCCTTGTTTTGGGTATTAGTTTTAATTATTTATGTCCCTGCGCTGGCCACATGAGCATTCGGTTTTCTGGACCAAGTTCATGTAAGATCTCTTCGGCCAATTCCGTGTGGAATCGGCCGATTTAAATCGGATCGGCGCGATGCCAATCCGATTTCAGGGCCGACTCGGTCGGCTCGGAATCGGCCGAGTTCGGCCGATTCCGACCGATTTAACTCAGAATCGGAATCGGCCGATTTAAATCGGAATCGGTTTTTAATAAAATTACTAAAATACCCTAGGTACAATTTTTATTAAATTATTTAAGCATGGGTAAAATAGTAATTTGGATTTTAAAAACCTAAAATCAAACCCGCTCCCCCCACGCCGCCGCCGCCTCGTCCACCCTCCGCCGTGCTCCCCGACTCCGGGCTCGCCGCCGACCGGGCTACCGACCTTGCCGCCGACCTCGCAACATCGCCGCCGAAGTGTGGCCGGACCGAATCGGGCTGTGACGCACGAATCGCCGCCGGCTGCAGGCCGCTGATTGTTCATCCGACCGGGCTGCCGACATCCTCCAACATCGCCGCCAATCGGCCGCCGGCCGGCGGCGGCGGCGGCGGCGGGGGTAAAGAGTGGCATTCTCATAATTAAAAGTTGACTCGAGTCTAACTCGAGTTAAAAATAATAATTAATTCTAAATAATTTAAAAAAATCTTAAAAATATTTAAAAATATCAGAAACTATAATACACAGAATAATATCAAAATAACATCAATACCCAATTTTAATATATTTATATTATAAATTGTCAAATTATTATATACAACCGATTAAATTAATTTGGACCGATTTAACTGAACCGATTCTTGGCCGATTCAGACCGATTCCGATTCCGATTCCGACTCCCTGAAGAACCGATTCTAATTCCGATTCCGATTCATGCAACCATGTGTAAGATCGTCTCCTGTAACTTAGCTCCAACGACTAGCACATATGTATTAACTGTATAAAAGAGGGTATGAGGCAGTGCCTAGAAGTCTTTCTATGTGAACATATGGTCCCCAACATCACATGCAGATCTGTTTTGATCCAAGTAACGTAAATAATATAAAAATTTTAAAATAAGGTAACATTACTGTGAGTAATTATATCCAATATATTTTAAATAAAAAGTAATATTAAATTAATTATAATGCACGAAAGAAATATGATTTTTTATTTAAATAAGAATATGAAATAATTATAATCACTTCTAAATAGATCGCCCACGTAAGAAAAAGGTTTTGAATGGCTAACTAAACTATGGAAAAAGAATTAAACAGGACTAGGGAAAATGCAGATAATGAAAGGGCAAGAAAATAACTAATGGGACCTACTAAAATACCTACCCGAGGCCCATCATGATAAATTATATTTTATTTTTTCTTAATACAAAACTAATAAATAGAAGAAGTCCACGTAAAGTCTCGTCTGGGTTGGTGTTATGATTTGGGTCCCACTAAGAGGCCCTTACTTCCACCGAATGATCTACGGCTTGAGAAGTCGCAGTCCACACCCTCCCAACGACCAAATAGGTTGTTTGGTTGTAAAAAAATTACAGATTTATTTATATTTGGTTATAATTATAAAAAAGTGATAAAATTGATAGTCTTATGTTGACAAGATAGGGAGGACGGGCTGAGCATAAAAAATAAATAAATAAGATTTAATATTTTTTCTTAATATTTTGTGAAGCTTTGTTGACAATCAGACGTGGTAAATCATGCCTATCACTTTCCCAATCATACATCCACTTGCAAAAGTGATAGCCCCCATTAGACCCGATTAGAGGGATGGGGCACAATAAAACCTATGAACCAAGTTAGAATTTTATAGTCTAAATAAATTTATTTAATTTTTATTTTTAGTCAAGTAAAATTTAGAACAAGCATGTTGAGCTGATGCTAGCCGCGTGCTATGAGTTATAAGGGTTATGTGTACCAAAATATATAATGATAACGTCAATAAATTAGAATAAGTTATCAGAGTATATATGAGTATACTTAATTTTTTTAAATTTTAATAGACGATAGAATTAAAATTAGGTCATTCATCGCATTATGATGCATTTCTTATTATTTATAGGTAGGTTAGTAGCTTAGATCATGACATTCGAGCTAGGACATTATTATTTTATTTTATGATATTTTATTATATTTTATTTTATATTTTTTAAAATTTATTTATTATTATTAACTACATGGCGCAAGTCTAGTTTTATTTCAAAAACTACCCCACACCCCCGACGACCAACCTCCCTTCACGTCATCGCAGCCGGCAACCCACCACTGGCTAGCACCGCCACCACCAACGCCCATCTTCTTCCTTCTCGCTTCCCTAGCCCTAGTTGACAGCCACTGCCCTTGGTTCTTGAAGCGTTGCCGCCTTTTCTGCCCATTTCTATCACCGTTGTCGACCACCAGTCATCATTGCCTTCCTCACCATCCTGCCAGTCATCCCTCACCACAATCCTTCCTTCTCTCTCATCTCTCTCGACCTATCACCCCTCCCAAACCGAGCGCCGATGCACCCCTTTCGGTCACCTCTGTTGTGGGCTGCTGTTGTGGCCATGTCGCCGGCCACCAGTAGCGTCAACACCACCACCACCTCCGGTCGACCTCTCCCTTACCCTCTTTGCTCACTCCCACACCTCCCCTAGCCGAGCCATCACTGCCCTAGCCACGCCGGTTCTCTCCATGTCCCGCCGTCATCGAGTTTTTTCGGTGCTGGAATAGTTGGCTCTCGGCCCTCTGCTCAGCCATGCAAAGCCATTCTACCCTTGTCGTGCCTTCGAGACCACTGTTCCCCTCCTTTCCACTACTGTCCAGCCACGGGCAACAAGGAATTGCTGCCGGCTTGGTGTTGTTGACTGACAGCAACTGATGTCGCTTTGGTCGGATTCTGTGCACGACCACGACCTAGCTTGGACTCTCATGATCCCTAGCTGACCTGGGCCGTCGTCGCCATTGTTGGTGCCGACATTAAGTATTTGTCATTATGTGATAACTCTGTAAAAGAGTTATTATTCTTTGCATTTATAGAGTTTTTATCATTTTTGAGTGATTTTGATTTTGATTTTATTACTTTAGGAGTTAATTAGGTATTATTAACACAACAATAAGTTCAAGATGCTAATTGTCTACGGGTCGATGGCTCCCCAGTGATGTCCTTATGAGAGTTTAATAAAAGTTATAAAATTGTTTTCTTCAAAATGAGAGTCAACTCTTATTTGTCAATTTATTATAGTTATTTTTAGACTAATAATACTCGTTACTGAGGATTTTATATTATATATGTAGGAAGAAGCACGAGTCTAATATGTCAGCCTGGACGGAGGAGCAATGATTGCTATATGCATACATACAAACATGACGCGGCATGTGTTTGATATGATCTATGATTTTGGTTATGATGTAAAATAATATAATATGTTGCATGGTATTAAAATGACTTTGTTGAGAATGTTGTGACCATTGTGATAGATGACATGAGCAAAATGGGTGACCCAATTTATGAATATGATAAATGACTATAATAAATCTGATAAATAGAGAGGTTTAGACCCTAATTTATGTCTTTGATGTTATTACGGTGAACACTAGGATATGATGACATGAAATGATAAATTTTGTATGGTGGGATGAAATATATTTATATATTGTTGTTTTCACCAGTTGGCCGCTTGTTGCATTTTTTTGGAGAAACTCTATTCATTTGGTTTTAAAATTTTGATCAATTTTATACTAATTATTTATTTAGTGTTAATTATTTGTCATGTCATTCTATCATGTAAGAATTCATTGCATCTCATGCATGTATTACGAAATTTATCTTCTATCTTAAGACACCAAAAATAAATCCATTCAAATTAGATTTGGGTTAACCAACTTAATCGGGTGACCCGTAACATTCCAGCTCAATTAGTGAGTGAGCCAAATTTTTGGTGTTATAGGCAGGGAGTGAGGAGTCAAAGCAATCGGACTTTGGCGGGGCTTGCGAGTGACCATTGGCTGGCAGCCAAGAGGCGGGGAGGTCGGGAGGATGGTCTCCACCATCGTAGCCAACGTGCACACAGGGAGAAGAACATGCTCCACCATAGAGAAGAGCAACAGTGTCGTGGGGAGCCTCTCATCGGAGTTGTCCCGCTGCCAACAGGCTTAGGTGAGAGGCGCCTAAGGCCTAGTACGTCTTCGCTGGTCGAGCTAGCTCGGTGGGTTTACATAATCTAAAAGAAGAGCTGCTTTATCAGAGTCGGTCAATTGGAAATGGACTCCGACGGTTCTAGGGTGACGTCAACGTGTTCTCTGGTGATCATGGAATGCACAGCTACCTCATCCTGCGGTCATGACGACTTAAAGGGCCTACCTTTTAAATATAGGGTGGGAGTCATCACCGGGCTGGGGGAGTCAGCAGGAGTGCTAGGGTATTTATTAGTTGGTAGATTTAGGCAGATTTAAGCTTAATTAATTGATAAAACTCAATTAAATTAGCAACAATCCTAAATCTAACATCAAATAACAGATCTTGTACATGATAATCTCAACTAAAATTAAATAATTTTCATGCAATTATCTAATAATCATAAATCAAACATGATAATTCCAAATCTATTACTTGATACAACAACTAAGAAAGAAAATTACGAAATTCATAATTATTCATGCATAAAATCATCTTAATCATGATTCAATTGATATATTTAATCACTTATGGATTTAAAATCAGTCAAAACCAATTGATTGCTTCAATATCTAATCAAATTTCACAACAACATCATTGTAAAACCCCTAAATTATAATAAAATTAAAAGAAAAAGGTTTATAAGAAAAAAAAGAAAATAATTTAAGAAAAAAAGAGAAATGAGAGCATCATTTCTTTTATGTATTTAGATTGAAAGAGAAAAAGAAATTATGGCTATTTTTCTTATTTTGCATATCCTTACATATTTTGTAGGAAAATAATATGTGAAGGACTTTTTCATGAAAGTGTTTCATATTTCAACCCATTTTCTTTCGACCAAAACACTAACTTTTCAAAAAGTGTACTTTCCTTTTTCTTTTGTCTCAAAATCTAGCAATCCATTAAAAAAAATCTAGCAAATCCAAACAAAGCCTAGAAAAATTTAGGTCAATTTAGAATACCTAACTAATTTCCAATTAAAGCTAAGATAATTTAGGGATTGATTGTATAAATATTAATGAATCATAAATGTTCATTGAATTACGAATACAACAATTAATAATTATTATTTTAAATTTAATGAACTAGATGTTACTTGCCTATTGTGGGGACCAGGAAAAATCTAATTTGTCATCAATATTTTAAAAAATTTCCCCTAATTTTAATTTTATATATATAACAGATATTATGCAAATAGACACAATAAATTTAAAAAAACAGAAAACACCATCTTGCTAAGGAAAATTTTTTTCTTTAAATAAATATTATGAAGATAAAAATGTGTGTAAGATTTTAGTAGAATTGCGAAAGTCAAATGGGGTGGAGTCTAAAATTTTATATAATAATATTAAGAAGAATCTTATATTTTTAGGTTAACATATTAAAAAGATAGAACTGTCCTAAACTACATGCTCTCCAAAGTTCTTTAATTTTTTAAAAAAAACTAAAAATAAAAACATTGAAGCGTCTTTTATGAAAATAGGGGTTATTTTTATTGTATTTATTATTTAGGTAAGATATTACATCATGTACATCGATTGAGATCTAATTTTTTTAAATTTATTTTTATTAATTAATAAGATATATTATAATAATATGATATTTTAAAAAATAGGCATTAAATTTAAATAAGATGATTTAATAATTTAATAAAAATATTAATGATAATAATTTGTTTTAAAAAATATATTATTATACTTAGAATTGATCAACTCTCCGCTCCTCTTTGTCCGTGCCTACAGTTGAGGGAGTTTGAAAATTGACTCTTGTTATTAATTAATAGTATAAGTGTTGATAAGATGGGTGATCTGACCAAGGCCATTGCACAGCGTGCGCCGAGTCATACGCCAGCCAGTTTGGCCGAATATTATTACCAAAAGGCGAGGACAGTCCCAACGGCGTACCCAAGTAGAGGCACGCCCAAAACAATGCTAAACTGCTCTGACCAATATCTCTATGCCCCGGCCAGCAGGGATTTGGCCAGCAGGGTTAAATTATTTTAAGTAAAATGTTTAAAATTTTGACTATAATAATCAATTAATTAATTTTTAATTAAAAATATTTAAATTCAATCAAACAAGCAACGCGGGATTCTCTGGAGCCAAGTATTCCCTCGTATAACAGGCTTAAATCATTTTAATGAAAGTGGTTAAAAATTTGTCTGTAATAATTAATTTATTTTTATTCTAACAGAAAAGGTTTAAAGCCTATACTTGAAGAATTAAACAAAATTCAAAACAAAAAAAAGGTCACGAGAGCAATGGCTGCCCCCCTACCCTTCCCCGACCTCAACCTTCTCCCCGCCGCCGCCGCCGCCGTCGTCAAGCCGGAGCCCGCCGACGACCTCCCTGCCGCCCCAAAGCGCGAACCTTGCGACGACCTCCCCTCCCCCAACCCCGCCTCCTCCGATGCCTACTCTGACTTCCTCCGTGTCTCCGAACTGCTCTGCGCCGAGTTCGCCCGCCGCATGCGCTCCTGCGTCACCGTCGCCGGCGAGTCCTCCTCCGCTGCGGCTGCCGCGGAGAATTCGGAGCGGGCTATTGTCCGGTGGAGCTCCCGGAGACCGCCGTCGACGTGCCGGCGCAGGCGCCGGCGGATGCGGCGAGGCAGCGGTTCCTGCGGGTGAGGTCGGCGGAGATGGTTCGGGTGAGCGTGATGAGCGCGGAGCAGGAGCGGTACTTCCGGGACCTGGTGCGGCGGACGAGGATGATATACGAGTCGCTGCGCATCTTCATCGTGCAGCTCGAGCTGCACGGAGGCGGCGGCGGCGGCGGCGGGCTGGAGGAGCTCCTCGGCCTGCACTCGAGGTCGAGGAAGCACGCGCATTTGAAGGCGGCGACGGCGATGAAGGATCGGGGGATGTGGCTCAACCGGGAGCAGCGCATCGTCGGCTCGATCCCCGGCGTCTACGTCGGCGACCAGTTCTTCTTCCGCATGGAAATGTGCGTCGTCGGCCTTCACGGCCAAATCCAAGCTGGCATCGACTACGTTGGCTCCGCCCGGACCCCCAATGGCGATCCCATAGCTACCAGTATCATCGTCTCCGGCGGCTACGAGGACGACGAGGACACCGGGGATGTTATCATCTACACCGGCCATGGTGGTCGGGATAAGAATTTGAAGGTGCACTCCATTGATCAGAAGCTTATTGGGGGCAATCTGGCATTGGAGAGGAGCCGGCACTATGGGATTGAGATTAGGGTTATAAGGGGGATCAAATGCGATCGGAGCCCTACCGGTAAGGTTTACATATACGATGGTTTGTATAGGATTACTGATTACTGGTTTGATGTGGGCAAGTCTGGTTTTGGTGTTTACAAGTTTAAGCTTGTGAGGTTGCCGGGGCAGCCGGAAATGGGGACTGTGACCTTCAGGTTTGCCAAGGAGTTGAAGGTTCAGCCTCTGTCTGTCCGGCCAAACGGTTATTTGAACATGGATATGTCTCAGGGGAAGGAGAAGGTCCCTGTTTATTTCTACAATGATGTGGATTCTGACTGGGGGCCTTTGTATTTTGAGTACACGGTTAATCCCGTCTACCCTCCATTCGCATTTTCAGGTGAAGGACTGGCTTGTGAATGCGTATCGACCTGTACAAGTAATTGTAGGTGTGTTCAATGGAATGGAGGGGAGCTGGTTTATGATGGGAGTGGTGTTCTTTTGAGGGGGAGGCCGGTGATTTATGAGTGTGGGACGGGGTGTAGGTGCTATTCCACTTGTTCCAACCGTGTGAGCCAAAGGGGGCTGAAACATCGATTGGAGGTGTTTAGGTCTAGGGAGACGACATGGGGAGTAAGGTCATTGGACACGATACGAGCGGGCGAGTTCATATGCGAATACTCTGGTCTGGTTCTTACAAATAACCAAGCATCTGTGATTTCCATGAATGGGGCAAATAGTTTGATTTATCCCAACAGATTTCCTAGTCGGTGGAAAGAATGGGGTGATTTAACTCCTATAATTCCTGATCTTATATATCCTCAGTTCCCATACTTACCTGCTTTAAATTTTGCTCTAGATGTCTCAACAATGAGGAATGTTGCTTGTTATATAAGCCACAGCAGTAGTCCAAATGTGATGGTTCAAGTTGTGGTGTATAACCAGAATAATATGTTCTATCCTCATCTTGTTCTGTTCTCCATGGAGAATATTCCACCGCTAACGGAATTGGGCATCGACTATGGGCTGACTGAAGGACCGGACGGGTGGACTGCAGAAGTCCTCTGCATTGATGACAAGCCTTCTATTGTTCATTCATGTTGAGGGAGTGCAAGAACGGAGTTTGTACGTGGAATGGTGATCACAGGTTTTGTTTCCAAACCAGCAGCCCGTGTGGTATTGCTCTTCTCTGTATTTCTTTCATCATTACATGGAGCAATTTTCTTTGCTGTGATATATTTATGTTTGCAGGTTTATATGTCATTGATCATACTGCCATAAAAAAGTGAACAAGATTACTTTTCTGCCAATTTTAGTGTTTCTTGACCAAACCATAATTTCATGGAGCCTGCTAAGGAAATGTATATATGACATAATGGCCAATGATATTATGTTTCTGGGCAATAAACTCATTTTGGCTTTGTTATCCGTTAACATAACACTGTTAGAGCCTCTTTCTTGTATGCATGCATATCATGATGATTCCTGTTGATGTTTTTGACGATCTCTAGTGATTCAAGCTCTGGTTGTTTCTATAAGAGAGACAACTATAATAGGTCTAACTTCCATATTGAAAATTAAATCTCTAGGAATTATGAAGATCTGATGCTGGTTATATCTGATACCCTATTAGCTGTAAGCGACTGGGTACATTGTGAATTTAGCATCTGAAAAGATTATTATTATAGACAATTTCAAGGTGGACGTTGCATGCAAGTGGGCAACCGACACTGGTACATGTCAGGAGGTATTAAGGAGGAATCAATGACATCAATTTTAGGCGAACTTGAAGAAGCATTCATTAACTTTTTATAGCTATGTGCTTTGGTTTCAAAATTAGTTTTCTTGTGGAACACACTAATGTATCTTTAGCTAAATTGTGTGATAATAGCTTAGCCATGATCTTATCAGCCAATGTTATCTTGCAGATGACATTTTCTACTCTATTGAATGTCTCGATGTTCTGCATTTTGTAACTCATAAGAGACGCATATTGACTTATGTTTAGTTTGGCTTGTTGCAGTAGGTTTCGGAAGGGCAGAGAAAAACTATAACAAATTGTGTAAGTTTTTGGTGTTTACAAACGAGTTAGAGAACTGGAGATTCTCTCCTCGCAAGAAGTTCCATGTGCATATTTGTCGTACCATAATGTATATGACATATGTGTACATTGCATGTACAGCTTTGTTCTTTTTACCAGATGGAACTTTTGACGTCGGATGGTTACCTCATGTCCATGTCTTGTGTAACACTAACCAGAAAAACCTTATTCCTTTTCCACAAAATGTTAGTGAGTGCTCTGGAGCGCTGCTTCAAGGTTTCTTTCTTCTGTAATATCAATCTAGCCAAAGCTAATTGCTGACATTGCCAGCCAACGTCAACGATTGTCTTGACATAAACGATAAGCAGAAAGCTCCACCGGCGATGATGTGCCATCCACAAGTCAAAACAGATTTCCACAACTGTTGTTTGCTGACCTGCTGCTCCAATGTTGATAAAATATGAAAATCCCATTTTCATTCACTTTGGTAAGTGGAAAGTGCCTGTATATCTTCGTTGCTAAGGGTTGGTGGTACCAGTGTTCAAGGATGGAAATAATCTCTTGGAATAAGCGACATAAGTTTTAAATTCAATTAAGGTTATTATTACCTTTCTTAAATTGACAATGAACGTAGATGGGTCTTTTGAGTTAATATAAGAGAGTTTTCATGTTCCTACAAGACAGGACTAAAGGAGGTTTTATACATATGGAAGCTAGCCTATCACTAAATCTTTTGCCCCAATTTTTAAAATATATCTGTTTCATAAAAAACTGTCCTCACTATTTGTAGGCTCTTGGTTCCTTGCAAAGGCCATGTGACTTGGTCGGATGGTCCCCTCTATTTCTCTTACAACTCTTAATAAATGCTTGGTCGACGATAAAATGCATCTAGCCGCTGCTTGTAAGTCTATGCACGATTTTTGATGACATCAAAACTTACGATTTTTAATGTTTACATTTTAACCAATTAGATATAAAATTTAAAAGAGAGGCATTGAAAGGAATTATGTCATCACATGAATATGTTTTTCAAAAATTGCCTGCATTCATTTATTTTTAAAGAAAGAAAGAAGAAGAAACAGAGTAGTAAATAATACTAATAACAAGATATTTTTGTGTTTGATATAATGCCCCATGATCGTTCGATTCATGTCTTTTACCAGGTAAGCATGTAATCTTGGGCATTGCTCTAAGTTCTTTATCCAGTTTTTCAAATAGAATTGTTTTTTAGGGTATGTATGGATAGTGAGAAAATAAGAGAAAGTAATGTGAGAAAAAAAAGAAATTAATTTTGTATTTATTTTCTCTCATGTTAGAAAAAAATTGTATGGCATTATTATCATTTCTTTTGTATTTTTTGTAAAAAAAATAGTTTATGAAGAGGTTTCTCATTATGATGGAAAACAAATTTCCTTTTTAGAATTTTTTTAAAACAAAAAAAGGAGGAAATTACACTTTTTCTATCTTTCTTTTTATCGCAATCTAAATAAACCTTTAATAAGATGAGAAGAAAACAAATATGAGAGGGGAGAGAGAGGTGTGACGCATAGCTTTGAAGCTGATTTCGGTTTCGCATCACTGTCTGCGTGAATCACTTCAATGGCAGTATGTGCTCTAACCAGACCCCATTAAATTCCAGAGGACCACATAGCAATTGTTTTTGGGCGAAAAGCCAAATTGGCAATCTGTGATTCTGTCATGTTGTGCTATATATAGTTAACTTGAAATAACTATTTTGTAACTGGTTTGGAATGGTATTAGTGTACGTGTGGGATAAATGTGACGTACGTTGGCAATGAGCAGCAGAACAAAGTACAATATAAGTATTAGCCAATCGACAATTGGAAGACATTCCAACAAATAAGTACGTGCACATGATAAATTGGATCCCACTAAGAATTAGTGTCATACGAATTTGAATAACTTATCAGTTATTGTATATATAGGAAGTTAACGTGGGAGGATTGGTATGTCATATGATACTCTCAGTAGAGAAGTTCACGTATAACCATTTTTTTGTAATTCTCTATTGTAGTTATCAGATTCGTTAATATCAATTAGAAGCAAACAAAGTTTTCCTATTTTTGGTGTAATATACTTTTTCCCGTTACTAAAAACTAAAAAGCAAAATCATCTCCTTCAATAAATAATAATAATAATAAAATCATCAAATATGAAGTATACCAACTCAAGGACCACACATCCTCGAAACGCTCCAAATAAAGTTGAGCATAGTATTGAGAAGCAAAACTTGCTCACATAATGCGTTGGGAAAAATAAATTGTAAGAAAAAAGTCACTTACATATTTTGCCTCTTTGTAAAATATTTTACCCGTTAAAAATTAGCATTATTTATTTAAATAAAAAATTCAAATTACATGTTTTGCTTACTTAATGGGTATATGTTACAATCTGATGGTATGATACACGAGGTTTTAGTATTTCTAATACTATTATTACATCGAGATTGAGATTGGTTGGTGAGTACTATATGAAATAAATTGTAAGTCTCTCAAAATAGCTTAGTCATTGGGACATCACTCAAGCCTCATAATATTTGGTATCAAAGTCAGCCCATGTCCCCACTTGCCCAAGAAAAGAAGAATACTTATGAGAGGGCTACTGGGGGCCTGAAAACAAAAAAAAAAAAAAAAAGTCTATGGTGAAAGCTCCCTATAGTGGGCACTGAGGACGGTGGTGCAGAGTGTGGTGAAATATTATAATCCTATAGTATGAGATACATGGTTATTGGGCAGCGGGGACAATGAGGCAGAGTGTAGTGGAATATTATAATCCTATGGTAGGAGACGATGAGGTAAGAGTGTGGTGGAATATTATAATCTTATGGCATGAGACATGGGGTTATTGAGATTAGTTGATAAGTGTTATATGAGATGGGGATACTAGGACGGTGAGTCAGAGCGTGGTGGAATATTATAATCCTTTGGTGCTGAAAATAGAGTTATTGAGATTAATTATAATCCTATGGTATGAGACATAGAGTTATTGGGATTGATTGGTGAGTGCTTTATGAGATGAGTTGTAAGTATCTTAAAATGACAGTCAATTTGAGTCCTTTATGAGAGGGCTACCTGGGGCTTAGAAACAAAAAAATAAAGTTTGCCGTGAAAGCTCCCTAGAGTGGGCACCAGGGACAGTGGAGTGCTCAATGGATTTGATTCCAAATTCGGAACACGATGGAGTGCAGAAAAAATATCCTCCTCCTGGAACCTAATTAACTTGAATATGTTATTTTATTTTTCTCCCGCTGGGGTATGCCACATTCCCCTGAACTAACCAACAAGGAGGAATTTTTGTGCACTCTGAGTGCTCCAAATTTGGACTCAAGATGCAAGGCCGCCGTTGAAACCAAATCTTTCCCTCTAAAACGGCCAACCGGATCAAGCTAACACCAAAACCGGGTGGTTGAGGTAAGGGAACACCTCCTTGAGTGCAGCTCCATGAGGTGAACTAGCTCATTTGGACCAAAAAAGAGTAGGTCAGGAGAGGGCAATTATAAATTATAATTGCATGGGACAAAATACATTAAGTGTCTGTTAGGTTGACATAAAAATAATATAAATTACATAAAAATTTTGAACCAGTCAACCTAAGTAAAAATAGCTATATTTAATATATTTTTCATAAAAAATAAAATAAAATAAAATATTTTATATACAAATTAGGTATACTTATATCCATAAAATCACAAAATATCATAATAATTGTATATAGCCCACCCATGTGCTCTCCGATGAGCAAAATAATATTTCTCTTTTTTTGAAGACCACACAAAGTAATCATGATTAATTTAAATACAGACACATGGTTAAAGTATTAATTTTTATAATATATATATATATATATATTAATTTTAGTAAATTGATCACTTAAAAATATCATTTCATTTATTTCTTTCCTACTAGCCAAACATAGCCAAATGAGTTTCATGATAAAATCAGCACCCTCAATTTATCGTCACAATTTTGAAAATTGAGGATAAGCAGTACATATAGGAATTATACATAATTCAAATGTAAACTATGCTGCAAGATGAGAAGGAACATTTTCTGGAAAAACATGACATCGCCCAAAGATTGTGTTTATTATAACTTATTACTAACGGAAAAATTTTAGTTCAGGAGTTTCGGACACCCCTGTTATAAATCAAACTTATGAGTTTAGTTGAACAATCTATTGTTTTGTTGTAGGCACCTTGAGGTGAAAAGGTCCATCAATAACATAACTACAACTTTCTTCCTCACGACACAATTGCGAGTCTGCTACCATGAATACACTAAGGTAACCACAAATATTTTGATCTTACAATCATCAATGCAGTCCCATTTTTTGGGAATATATTTTCACTACTTCATAATGTTAACTATTTTCATTTTACGACTCTCCGAATGCACCCTTGTAACAATGAACAGCAGAAAGCTAAGATGTTTAGCCTTTCGCACAGTCGCGTAGTCCCTTCTCAGATCAGCACACCACAAATTAACATAGCTTCCACTCAAATCGGCGTATATTGGGACTCCATTTGCAGGTGAAATGCAAAAATTCACTCTCTCCCATCAAACCCGATGTCACATTTCACAGGCTGAAACATGGCTTTCCCAGTAAGTTGATGCTTGTAAACAGAGAGACTACAACTTTCAAGCAATAAAGCAAAACAATAAACTCAACCTACCTGTGGGGGTGAACGCCATTCAGTATGGTCAAATCAACCCCTAAATGGAAAATGATTACAAAATGTCAGACTCATTACAAAATTAGTCTGATTAAAAACATAACCTAAAATGTTCACTCATAAATTATCCAGGGAGACTAAACCCTGCTCTTCGATAGAATTGGTTGTAGTTCCGTGGTTCATATTAAATGTCGATATGCCCCTCACTCGTCAGTCACGCAGCCCTTCGAAGCAGGTTGCACATTCTTCCAGTACTGTATCAAACGCCTAAGCCTAATCAGCAACTTGGTATAGTTCAGTCATTTAGTTGAAACATAATCAGGGAGTACCACAAACCTTAAACAGAACTCCTCTATTAGCTTTGTATGGAGGTTGTGTCCACATCTTTCTTCTCTCTGCTAACTGCTCCTTTGTCAATTCCACATCTATAGACCGCTTCTGGACATCGATTGTAATAATATCACCGTTTTGAAGTAAACCAATTGGCCCTCCTTCCTGTAGTCGTTAAGATAGACTTACTTGCCACTAGCTCAGTGAACTTACCATTTTCAAAATAAAATCCGATTAAATACCTGAGCTTCAGGGCATATGTGACCAATCACAAATCCATGTGAACCTCCTGAAAACCTACCATCAGTCAATAAAGCACAATCCTGTATCATGGAAAGAAACATGTCACAAAACAAATGATGAAGGAACAGCTTTCAAGATATACCACAAGATATAATAAACATAATTCAGCCACCACATGCACATATAAATAGTCATTAAGAGTGTTGGCGGATGATTAATTTAAGGAGATACCTTTCCCAACCCTGCACCTATTATAACACTTGTTGGCTTCAGCATCTCAGGCATGCCAGGTCCACCTTTTGGTCCTTGACCGCGGATTACAACAACTTTGCCCTGCAAGAAAAGGTAAGCAACATCAACAACTGAATAATGGGTAATTCGTATTGAAGCTATTCAACCACAGGAAGAACAGTATACTTCTATCATATAGTTCATACTTATTGTAGATACCATTCCTTAAGAATCTAGAGAAATATTGAGAAAGCATGTTACGGACAGAATAAGCAACAATTAAGGGAGTGTCAGTTTACCATAATTCAGAATATAAAAGTTACCAAGGTAAACCTATCAACGTACCCTAAAGCTCAAATGATCTTTATTGAGGGCCACTTCCATGCTTTCCTCATCCTCAAATACAAGAGCAGGTCCTGACCAAAGCTTAAAAATCATGAGAAGCAGAATGATAAAAAATCAGGTTTAAGAGATAATCAGATGGAAACAACAAGAAAGCACCGCAAAAGTAGAACCCTTCTTTTCCAGTAATTTTAGCAACAGATCCCTCAGGTGCAAGATTTCCTTTCAATATCTGAAGGTGGCCAGTCTTCTTTATTGGCCTTTCAATGGGGCTAATTATTTTCTGTTTAGAAAGGATAAAAATAATTCTTATAGAGCTTTATATCATTGTTAAAACCAGATTGAATCATGACCACACCTTTAATGTTTTACCTGACCAGCAGCCAAAGGAGCACAACCCAATACATTTTCCTCTAAGGTCTTTCCAGTAACTGAAAAAGGGAAGATGTTTGTTAGGAGTTGAGTGCAAAAAGGAGTAATCAAACAAGTAACTTTTACATACCAGTTATACAATCTCCATTAAGAAACCCTTTTTCCAAAAGGTAGCGAAGAACTGCAGGGGTTCCTCCAATCTATAGATATGGCAGAGGCAATTAAAGCAAATTTCAAATGGGAAAAAAGATATAGCACGCATAACAGAGTTTTGGTTTTGCACACATCAAAACTCCATCAAAGTAGGAAAGCACATCAGAATTAATAAATTTTGCCCACTAACCAGAGAGCCATCTTTTAAGTTATTAAAATTTAAGGACGTGAACAGGGACTGACCTTTTGTATATCTTCCATGACATACTTTCCACTAGGCTTGAGATCCGCTAGTAAAGGAACAGCATCGCTTACTTCTTGAAAATCATCCAGTGTTAACTCAAGACCAACAGACCTGTCACACTTGTTGCATATAAGCAACAGAAAGTATTCGCATAGGGAAAAAGGATGATTGGAACAAGAATAAGATGCACCTTGCAATAGCAATCAAATGCAAGACAGCATTAGTAGATCCACCCAGAGCCATTACAACAACCATTGCATTGCGTATAGATGCTTTTGTTATAACATCAGATGGTCTAATGTCCTCTTTCAATAAATTGAGAATTGCACCTCCAGCATTACGACACTCAAGCAGCTTCAAAGGATCTTCAGCTGGAGTTGATGAGCTTACTCAATGAAAGCCAAAAAACACAAAAAAATAAAGATTATGAATATTAAAGCAGACATCTTACAAACTGATCCTATGAAAAGACATCAAAATTTACATCTTCCATACCTGTATGGAAGGGACATTCCCAATGCCTCAATAGCAGATGCCATTGTATTGGCTGATGTACATGCCACCACAAGCTCCAGCTCCAGGGCATGAATTGCGAATAACATTCATCCTCTGTTGGTCATTGATGGATCCGCTAACATACTCGCAATAGCACTAGAATTCAAGCTAAAAATGTTACTTCTGATAGTACTAACACAATTATAGTATGGCATGAATTTGACAAAAACTAGTGTAAACTAAAATACTAGAATGATAAATAACAAACTACCCCACACATTCCAATAATGTAATTTATGAGTCAATTCATCCCCAAATACAGCATTCAAACTTTAAAATTTTTACTAGTTTTCTAATTTCCATTGTGATAATGTAAAAATTGTAAGATGTGACAGAACCCTATGCTTACAAGGAAAACCATAACAACTGACGAAAATCAGAACCAAATTCATTTGGAGAAAAATGTTAAATGTTGACAACAGGCATGAAGAGAAATATCCATTAATCACAAGAATTTGACTGCTATTTCCGTTCAACACACTTGCTTTCTTTTTAAAATATCACTTTACAGTATATTGTATCCCTAAATTGTAAAGATCACACTTAAAAAATATAAGAGGTAAAAAGCAAACCTGAAAAGCAGATATGATGTCATAAGTTTGACCTTCAAAGTGACCTGGCTGCATTAATCCAAAAACAAACAGGAACTCAGACAAGAAGATTTCCCTCAAGCCCACGTTGGTTTAAACTTCATTAAGGGGCATAAAAGTTACAGTTCTATTTATTCATAAAACGAAGCCAACAATGGGCATAGTTGAGGTTCCATAAAAATTGAAACAGCATTAATTATCAATTTCAATAAAATACATAGGTAAGTCAGCAGATACTCCTACTCTGGCTCATTATGAACTTGAATAAATTATACCTAGGGTTGGGCACAAGCCAAGTCGAATCGAGTTTCGCCCAACTCAAACTCAGCTCATTTAAACTCGACTCATTTGATAAATGAATCGAATTTCAAGTTATATAGTTTCGAGTCAGAGTTATTTTAATTCAAGTTCGAGTTGAGCATGATCGAGTTCGAGTTGAACATCGGTCTCGTTCGAGTTTCATCAGTGCGAGTTTGAAGATCTAGTTTGTTCTCTATAACATAATTAGTACTTTTAATTTTTTTGTAAAACTATAAATGATATTCTCCATAATTGATAGTCATAAAAAAAACTATTGGATAGTTTTGATTTAAATATTTTTATATAAAATTATCATTTTTAATGTTATATTATCCATGTATTGTTAAAGAAAAAAATTACTTAAAGTTTATATTAGACATCGAATCAATTCAAGCCGAGTTTTAAGTCCAATCAAGTTTTTTGAGTCAAATTGAGTCAATTTAATATAACTCAAAACCGGATCTATTGTAATCTAGTCGAATTGATTTTTTAAGATTGAGTTTCCAATCAACTTATAATAAATCGAGCTCGAGTCTCGCACGCTAGCTCCACTCGTGCCCAGCCCTAATTGTACCCACGATTGTCGACTAATAAAACCTCCTTCCAAAGCGCGCAAACAGCAACCAAAATAATAACAAAAAAAGAATTATGTCAAACAATGAACCTAATACCTTGATTGTTCCACCATAAACCATGATACTAGGTCGATTGAGTCGTCCCATTGCCATGATAGTACCGGGCATCTACCAATACATAGAGCACAAATTATATAGAGCAAAGAACATGCCACACATAAAAAAGAATATTTCGTATAACAAATTCTTGAAACTGACAAAAACAATACATTTTTATCACAGCCCGGAATGGAGATATTAGCATCGTAATGCTGCGCATGCATGACACTCTCAATAGAATCGGCAATCAAATCACGCGACGGCAAGCTGTACCTCATCCCCTCCGTCCCCATGGAGATAGCATCGCTCACCCCAACCGTGTTAAACCTGAATCCCACCATGCCCGCGTCCCACACCCCCTCGTTCACCACCTCGGACAGACGGAGCAAGTGCATGTTGCAGGTATTCCCCTCGTACCAAACGGAGGAGATGCCCACCTGGGGCTTGGCCATGTCGTCGTCGGAGAGGCCGACACCATAGAGGACGGCCTGGGCGGCGCCCTGGGACTTGGGCTCGGTAATGCGGGAGCTGTACTTATTGAGCTTCAAGTCGGCGGCGGAGGTAGCGTCGGCAGTGGCGCGGATGGGGAGGGTGCCGAGGGGGCGGCGGCGGGGGAGGGGGAAGGTGAAGGGGAAGGGGAAGGGGAAGGGGAAGGAGAGGGGAGGAAGGGAGTGGAGAAGAGGCTTAGGGTTTGCATGGGATCGGGGGAGGTTTAGGGTTTTTGAAGTGGGAGGGAGGGAGGGAGTGCGAGAGGTTTTGGGTGGGGGGTTTGATTGATAGATAAAAAGGGTCGAGAACGAAGAAGACGATGACGCGCCGTCGGCGGCGTTGACAATGCGGGCTTGAAAACCAAAAGATTGAGCTTTGGTGGGCTCGACCTAACCTTAAGGTGATGGTTACACCCAATCTACCTATTTACACGTCTTTCTTTTTCAAAAACAAAAAAAATTTCTTCAAATTAAATAAAAAGATTATATTCTTTTTTCTCACTTTAAGTACTTTAATTTTGAGCTTTTTTAAAAATATTTTTTATACTACGGGACAGTAGAAAAAATAAAAACTAATTATCCAAACCGGATAAAAATACAAATTGTCTTAAATATTCTCACCTAAATAATTAAATAAATTTAATTAATATTATTATAAAATTTCTTACGTAATAACAATCAGGCAATCACCCTGGTCTTGGGGCAACCTAATTTGGCATGACTAGATTTTTCCTTGGAATGACCGAATTTGAATTCGTGTCCCTCCCGCATGCTATAACAAACTTAGCCACCATAGAAGCTAAACATTTAAAAAGATTTTTAAAAAAACCACGGGGAGAGGTGGCCAAATCAGATGGTCATTGGCCACCGTGACGGCTTAAGTATTTATTTTTTAAAATAAATCCGAGGCCAAATTTGGCTTAGGGCAATTCGATCACCGCCAAGTTGGCTGGCAACGACTAAATTATTTATATATATATATATATATATATATATATATATAAAATGAGAAGGTGGTTTTCTTCCATTGAAATATTTTTTCTCTTTTCAGGTAATTATGCCTGATTTTCCGTTTGTTTGCTAATATCAAAACCTTTTCCCCATTTTTAGCTCTTCAATTTTCTTTTTATTTTGATTATATTTTATAATTAAAAAATTCAACTAGGTCTTACAACTCAGGCCTCATGAACAAGTATATATATACTTGGGTATTAGCTGTCATTTATAACTGTATTAATTTTAAATTGTTACAGATGATATTTAATAGGATATGGTTTACTTACGCTTGATAGGATCTTAGAGCCGTAAATTTCATATCTTGAGGGCTATTAAATGATGAAAACATTATTAGTTGCCTGCAAGTTCACAAGAGACTATTATAAACGAGCCACGCTTTTATTTTGAGTAATTTAGTGGATTTCACTATTTTAAAATTATATAAATAGATAAAAAATAAATAATAAAAGATTATAGAATTTTAACAGAATCCAATGTTTCTAACTTGTTTATCTTAATTGTCAAAATAATTATAATAAAAATTACTCCAGGGACATTCTCTACTCATAGGTGGCATATATTGAATGGGCCAAGTATATCTAATTTGAGATTTGGTTGGTAGTCACAGAAGTCTTACCCTTTACCTCTAACGGAGGTGATAAAATGTAAACCTTGTTTTTCAACACTTGCATGACATGATTGTAAAAATTAATTTCAAAATATTTATTAATTTGTGTATTTTTTGGAGTTTAAAAATAGATAATAATGATGTGGAAAAAAGGCAATTATAGAGAAGCTTGATAATTTCATTCAATTAATTATAAGGCATCAGCCTAACACGCGGGTAGTATTTATTAAAAATGAACGAATGGTTAAAAGTAAAAGATTTGCACCCTCCACATATATATAAAATTAAACAAGAGCAGCCACTTGTTATACAAACATAGTTCCAAAACATATGCCTTACGCATGCACATGCATGGAACGGAACTTAACCTTATTATCTAGCCAAGAAAGAAAGGTACTACAATCTTTAGATAAGGGCTAGCTTACACTCTGGAATGTAATACACATGAGATTTTGTTTCACACCTACAAAATCAGCAGATCACACAAAACTAACAAAACCTTGTCCAAAACAGCATCATATAATCATCATCATAATCAAAATGCACACAACATCAAACCAAAAGACAAGAACGTCTAGCTAAGAGCTGTATCTTTCCTAAACCATGGCAAACCTTTAGCAACAACGTCATTGAGCTAGCACCGAAAATCATAAAAAATCCTCTAAGATCAGAACAGTATGCTGTCATGGGATCAACACATGATCTCATCATCATCCACCTCGTCACAAAACTTGCTCCCGAACATGTCAAAGCTGTCCACATACTCCCACCTTTCCCCCTCCTCGACCGCCGGCCCCGACCTCAACATCTCCTCCCAGAACATCTCCACGTTCCCACCATCCCCCCCACCGTCTCTCCCATTCATTCCCGCCACCTCCTCGTTCTGGGTCTTGTCCACTTCCCAGGGCGACGTCGCCGTGTGCTGATGATGATCAGTGGGGCTGGTGATGGCCACGACCTGAGCAGGAGACGTACTGCCATCGATGGGCTGGGCGTGGAAGTTCGGCAGGTTCAGCTTGGCGTCGTCGCCGTAGAGCCGGCGGGAGACGTCGTCGTAGGCAAGGGCGGCTTCAATGGAGGTTTTGAAGGTGCCGAGCCATAGACGGGTGCCATGGACGGGCTCCCGAATCTCGGCCACCCACTTCCCCCATGTCCTCTGCCTCACACCTCTGTATGGGCAGAGTGCGTTCTCCGGCCCGCCTTTTCCCTTCATACACCCTTTCCTCGTCCCGTTCTCCCCCGTCTTCCTCTTCTCCCTCCCACCCATCCTCGACCTCCTCGTCGCCGTCCCCTCCATGGCTCCCTAACCTTAGCCACCACCGGCACTTGTATTAGTACTTCCCATTTTTTGGCGGATAGCAAAGTGTGAAGTAAGCTGACAAGTGATCAGCTCCTCTATGCAGCAGCCCCGGCGGTTTATGGTGTTCACACGTCAACTTCGTAGGAGGTCGTGGCGTTGCCCAAGCCCAGCACGTTGCGGTTAAGGGAGAAGGCCATTTGGGTTGCCCTAATGTAAGACTTTTATTTTTGAAGATGGACGGCGCTGTTTTTGTGCATGCAAATGGGAGTAGGATGTTGGCTCTGGGGTGTGTGTTATTGTATGTATTGTTGACGTGCCAAAGGGAAAGAGTTCATGTAGGGGGGCACCGGTGATCTCGAGGTTGTGGCAGCTGCTCTTTCGTTTCCTTTTGAGAGTTTGGGAAGAGTCACTCATGGCTCTTTCCTTAGAAATTAGAAGAGGGGACTGTCACTGCCCCGTTGACATTTGTTGGTTGAGTGAGCAAAATGGCTGTCTAGAGATAGTTACGTTACCCATGATTTATCAGCGGGTTGGAAACGATAAAGGCAGGCAGGGACAACTGCTGCTACAATGTTGATCGTCTTTTCCAACGTACATGTATATACATGGGTGAGCCGTTCGCATATAATTTTATAATAAAGATAATCTGTGCTTCACATTCGCATTTCCATGACCATCCCACTAAACCTTCTCCAAGTAAAGCATCATCACTTGCTAGAGACCATCTGATCGATCTCCCCATCCTGGTTATACATGTCCACAAGCTTCTTGGCGTATGATGGAATATGCCTTTCGGCCCTGTCCATCATATAGTAACTTTACTTTTGAAGTAGATGAGAAAACAACACTAACGATATAATGTAGCAACTTTGCACCTCTGTTTATCAAAAGAAAAGCTTTGTACCTTTGTTTTCCCCAATAACGATGAACGTGAAGATAGTTCCTTATGGTGTGGTAATCTAAAGAATAGCGACCAAATTCCAGCCCCTTTGGCCCAATCTGACACAAATGTGTTAGAGAAGCTATAGCGTGAAAACAAGAGGTCTAGTGACATTCATGAAAACAGTAGATAGATCAAATAACACTGGTACTTACAAGGTTTAAAATAAAAGCAATCAGATTTCCAACAAAGAGAGGAGCTGGTTGATTGGGTCCCTTCCCTAAAGAAGCAATTCTAGGTTTAGTTAAAGACCTGCGTATCTTACATGAACTACATATCAAGTACTTCAAGTTTCATTTTTCATATAAACCTACGGTTGCTATTAAACAGTAGACAACTTGAAGGCAGCTTCATATGCACTAGCACACACCATTATCGTTATCATCCAATACCATATTTGATCATGTGTGATCCAGTGAAAGGTGTGTGCTAAATGAGAAATGAAGATCGTCAAGGTTGGAATTCGTACTGCAGATTGTATAAAAAAAAATTTTGACCTCCGCTTACCTAATTTTGCTTTATCGTCAGCCTTCACAGTCTCCATTACATATGAACGACGATTACCCTGAGCAAAACAATTTGTTATGCAATCAAATACTTCATATATAAATGTGCAACTAGAAAGAAAATAAAGTTCTAGCCATACACTAGTGATTGTTGGCGTAACCTCCAAAAGATTCTTAACTAGATTCAGCATTTCCTTCCCTCGTTCATTTCTGCCACAAAAATCTGTCATTTAGCTTCTTACTGGATACAAAACAATATTGATATCACAAAAAATAGATAATGCCTGCACTAAACTAGTATTAACATCTAATAATAGCAGTCAAAGGTGCCACCGTAATAACTTCAGGGAAGATTCAGGTTTACATTCTATTCATTGGACTCAAAAGGAAGAAAATAGACTCACAAACCAGGTCCAGGAAAAGTTTCCCAGCATACTGACACAGACCCCCTTAATCATAGTCTTGTAGCAATAAATAAAGATATTCAGACTTTCCAAGAGATCATATGACAGAGACGATTCAACAGAATAGGTTGAATTTCATAAACCTTAAAAATCTGGATCTGTTTCCTACCCACAAGTAGGTTACAGGAATCTTCCCTCTTCATTCTCATCATGTAACAGCACCACTATCAGGAGTTCAGTAACTATGATCGGAGGAAAAAGAATCATTTTACTAGAACACGAGTTTAAAGAAAATCACTTCAGCAATCTTAGCACCCATATATTCTGTGCAAGAGTATGACAATGCAGACAAAAGTACCTGACGGTAATGTATTGAGGATGTTTTGTCATACTTACACCCTCATATTTTGGCACACCCATGTACCCAACCACCATGTCCTGCAATATCATTGCAAAGTATGTTTCTGATTTATCATACAAATGCAATTACAAAAATTTGATGAGCTAGGACATGCTCTTAAACTTTATATGGAGAAAAATTAAAAAAAGTTGAGCTAGAGATTATGAACTTACTGCCAGTGCATTTGTGTAGTCAAAGCAGCTGCAACACATGTTAAAAGAAAAAGATGATTAACAAATGAAATGAGGTTTAAGTAGACTAAAATTAAAAAACAAATGCATATAAAACATTAATATATCTTTTTTCTACCGTCTACAAACCCTTGCTAGCTAGTGTTGCCAGTCAATAATATGGTAGATAATAGTAGACAACTCTTAACACATAATTATTCATGGAGAATTCAAGAATGATATGAGCCAGACACTGTATCATCACAATAAGCAAGGCTACTTTCAATATCTCAACTATAAACTGTATTCACTATGGTTCGTGAATGGCATATGAGATACAAAATTTTCACAATGTTATGTATTTTCCTCAAAATTGATTTCACTTGACACCATTAAAAAGGAACCGTTTATTCACTTAGGCAAATCTGATGGATTAAAACAGGTTATTACATCTTACAGGGTGAGCCATATCCATCACTCTAGGATTAAAAGATTGTATTAAAGATGAGAATGTCAGTGTACATGCAGTCCCAAGGCTTATTAACAACATTATCTGTGATTCATTATTATTATTAGTCATCTTTGCTCATTCACAAACAAGGAATGCTACTAAAACGGCTCTTCCAATTTTTAAGTTTAACCAGCAGAATGAACATTCAGAGATAAATGCAGATCTTAACCAGGAAAAGAAGAAGAAGAAGTTCACACACCTGTAGCAGGACGGAGCAATGACATCAACTAATTCATTTGCTGGTAAACAGAAATAAGGCACCTGAACAATATAATACACCTTAAGAAGGCAATGGCAATTTCTCATCGAAAAAAAATTCTCTGGTACCTCCTCAATACGGCCATCCAGATGCTTCAAATGAACCTGTTACGGTAAGACAATGATTTGCAAGTTTATAATTCACTTAAAAATAAACTTTAAAGTTGAATGAAAGCTGATCGAAAACAAGAGTATCAGGCTTGTGTCCAAGCCAAGATTGGAAACCTTGTAATCTTGCATAAATTCATAATGCAAAACCGTTTCTGGATCCTTGCTTGCCGCTTTAAGAAACTTGTCTAACCCCTCTCTTGTTCCATTATCAACTGGGATCAAAGCAAATAAGTCAACATTACAATTTAAAGATGCAGTAGAAATGCAGACATGTGAAAAGCATTTTAATACTCCTGGTTAAAGAAATAACCTAGTAGCTACATGCAGAAGTCATACCAATCAAGTAAATGGATTCATACCGCAATTAGTACCAAGAACATAAAGCTTCTCTAGTCCCAAATGATGTTCAATGGATCTCAATGCTGCAGATTAAGAGATTAGCCTGCATTACACTAGCAGAAGTCATCATGAAGTAAATGTTTCACATTGGAAGAACATGTTCATAGTTGAGATTTTACCTTGCACTTGACATCCAACACCACAAAAAGAAGTCGCTTGACACCAGAAGCCTGAAAAACATAAAGGTAAAATACATATTCTGCTGACACGATCATAAGAAGCCATACATTGTACTGAAGATAACAAATCTTTAAGCAGTAAGATCGTACCTCAACCAGTGCAAGAGTATTTAGGTTTGGAGATAATGTTGGTTTGACACCTTTTGCAGCAAGAACCTCTTCAGGTGTCCTATATTATTGCATTCATAATATCATATCATTATACTATACTAAACTAACAATTTAAAGAACAAAAACTTAGATTGCTACTGTGTACCACCATACTACAAAATTGAAGGAGCAGATCCACATAAAAACCCAAGTATATGTGATATGAACCATCAATTCATGGTTCATGGGGAATGCCAAAGGACAGGAAACATGGACATACACAATGAAAACGTGCACAGAATTTATTCAAACCTGGGTAACATCCTCTAAATGTGACTGATAACACATACCTGGCTAAAACAGGCCGAGGTGTAAACCTGTCGTCAGAGTCACTGCATGCATTAAACATCAAACCACCACCGATCCAGGTCAGTACCAACAGAGAGAGTTGAGATAGTTACGAGGAACACTTTAAACAGTAGGAACCACTGAGAATAAAAAACAAAAAAGAGATTGGCCAAACATTGTTTTACCTTTGAACACAAATGACTGCCTCTACCAACCCTGCTTTCAGCATTTCCACAGCAATAGTTGTCACTATTCCCGTCCACTGTGCCCCTATCATTAAGAATTTCCACTAGTTTCACTATATTTAAATAAGGAGGGTAAGTTATTAAAACTCCAACGTTCTCACTTTCACTCGTTTTCAAGTTTCAAACAGAACGAATGAAAGATCAAGCAAACAAAGAGGTAAAGAGGCGAACCTTGAACCGGGTTAATTTTGCGGGCATATAACAAGTCCTCGTGTACCCCAAAATAAGTCTCCTCCATGGATCCCTCTTTCCTTCCTCTACCATGAACAACAGGTTCAAGAGCCTAGAACAATATTATCCAGCAAATTATTCCCATGAGAAAAAAATAGAATTAATGGAGCCATGAAGAACATATCTGTTTTTCATCTTCTCACCTCAATTCTTGACATGCCATCCCCAAGAAAAGCACATGCACTTTTCACATGGGCAATATAGTAAGTGTCACACAAGCCACATCGACTACCAATCCACACAAAAAAAAACATCCATAATCAACCATTAAAACGTAGAGAAGAAAGAAAAGAGAAAGAGAGAGTTAAGGACCCAAGAAAGGGAAAACCTGCAGTGGTCTTTAGCAGGGTAGGTGCCACCAGGAGGAATGGGTTTGGAGCGTTTCCGCCAGTCATCTCTCAGGCTAATCGAAGAAGACCTGCTTCCATATTCCTTACCTGGCCACACAACACATATTATACAAGAGGAAAGAAATGAAAGAAGGAACGATAAGGAATGAGAGGGATATGTTTACCGGGTGGTGGAGTTGGAGAGGAGGAAGAGCAAGGTGGGGAGAAGGCAAGCGAGGTAGAAGAGAGCTTGCCCAGGAAAACGGCCATGGCGCCGGAGACCCGGTTCTTGGGTTTTTATTCGACGGTTCGATCCTTTGTTTGGTCGGAAACTCGGAGTTCGATGCCAGAATGATAGATTTTATTCTCACCGTTGGAGTTGAACCACATCTTTCGGGAAGTGGGACCCAACATTATGTGGTCCTGCCTTGGCTACTCCTGTCTCAGTCTCACACTACTACTGTTACTGGGAATGGCGGCCAGAATAATTAAACTTTTAAAACCAATGTCTATGACTATTTTTCTTGTAGACTTGATTCTTAAGAGACCAATAACACGGGGAAGATACTAAACAAAAGTTTCATAGTAATAAAAACATAAATTTCTATTGTTGCTAAATTCCCTTCATCAGTCAGTGACCCCACTTTATGAAAAATGTATTAGAAAAAGGCTAAGGCAGTGTTTGCCCCAGCTGATTTACATGTGAAACTCGACAAGAATGGTTGCTCCTGAGAGTATTCATGATAAATGTTAAAATATTTTTTTCTGGGCAGTTTAGGCTTCTGGGTGATGAGGTAATTCCACAAGCTTTTAGCATTAGTGCCCTTGTAACTATTTAGCATATGTCCAGAACATCATTCCTATGTGCCGTTCTTGTCATCGTTGTGTTCGTCATCATCTTTCCAATCAAATTTTTTTTTTACAAGAAATAGTGATTATGGGCTTGATCCTTGTTGAAAATGGAAAGAATAAATGGTCTCTCATAAGTCTGACGGTGAGTATTCATGCTTATGGAAAATCTCGTAGTAAGTGTACCAGCTTTTGCTATTTGATGTTCTTACTTCTGAGATGGGTAATGGATCAAACAGGGAGTTTGACTTAACATGAGGTCCGTAAATGTGAAAGCTGAGGATGACAAAGTAAAATGTATTTCAGATCAGCCTGAATGTTTGGTTATTATATTGACACATTTTGTAGCTTAATTTATATATTGTATAGGATATGTGAAAAGAGAGAAAAAAATGGAACTAAAAAGGCGTTTTGTCCCTTGACAAATTTGCCCAATTAGAGGGCACTTCATTTATATATTTAGGAAATTTACACTGCAGGGCCAACTTCGTTTGTTATAAGAATAACTGATTCCAATTCCTGGTGCTTTCTCGGTGCACTTGCTCTTTCTCCGTCAGTATCTGGGATGCATTGTTTGTGGAACTACCTGATGCTGCTCTTAATTCGTCTGCTGATTGAGACGGCCAGTCCAAATCCAGGGAAGAAAGGATTCATGTTTGAACCTCAACTTGAATGATTTCGAGGGAGAGATGGCGTTGAGGTGGAAGATAACCTGTTCTGTTAATAACTTGTTCTTGTGGCAGAAAGCTAGGTAACGGATAAATGATTGAAATTGTCAAATGAAACTCCAATAACCACTTCTCTATAATTCGCCATGCAATATTGGGGACATTGATTGTCAACTATGTACTGTCTTAACTGCAGAAAATGAAAGGCGAAATCCTCGTTCCATCTTTGTGGGGAGAAGGCAAAGGGGTTAGAGGATCTGCTGATCCATCGAATGACATAGCTTCCCCAATTTTGGGGGCAACATGGCCACAGGGTATTTTCCCTGATGTACCTAGGAGTGTTGAGGTCGAATTGGCTTCGGATATTGATGGTAAGGCATGGAAAAGAATCAAAAGATGCAAAAATTTTGAGATGAAGTAAAAGTAGCTCTAGAACATTGTTACTGCTGTTGCTACCGATGTGTTGGTTATTGGTTACCATAGATTGAGCCCTGCTTTGAGGATGTTGTCTCGCATTTCTAATATAAAGTGGGAGCTGCGCAACTTGAGTGAGCAATGGCGAGTAGGAGCTAAATGTTCCAAGTATTTTATTGGACAGAATATGATCAATTGTTACAGTGCTCGAGGCACACATTTTAATACTGCTCTGTTCACTCGATGTCCTTCCTCCACTCTTGAGTGCTTGCATCACCTTAAACGTGACAACGACATAGTGAAATGCGATCAGAAATTTGGATGTACTGATTACTCTTTTTTCTTTTACTTCTCCAATTATGCAGTTCCATCTATTCTTCAAATAGCACGGCCATGTATCGAATGAATCAAACGTACTATCTCTGTTAACTTAAAAAAAACTAAGGACTAGTTGTCTCTTTCGTCGGTGAAGCAAGTTTACAGTCACGTCTCTGGTAACATCTTCACTGTTTCGTCCGTTTGTTTCAGAATCTCCATGCTTTTCTGAATTCGCATTTGGTCAGTGACATCCCTGCACTTTTGTTAAGTTACACCGGCAAAGTGACAGCCATATTTACTGTGCCGATCACGTGCTGATTAGAGCGGACTCCTATCCTTCCGTTTGAATTAAAATTTAGACACGAAGAACTATATGAACCAAAATAATGTCACATTTATGACCGGACTGTATATTGTTTAAATCTAAATTCATATAAATATTTACAATAAATAAATTATACCTATGGATGATTTTGCGTTTTAAAGGTGATGGCAGTTAGAAATAAAAAGATTGAACAGGGACACTAAAAAGAACATCGTCTTTAATTTTTCTCGTCAAGAAATTACAAGAACAATTGCCCTTTGATAGTTACTCTTAATTATATTACTTATTAATATATAATAGTTATCTTTAATTATATTACTAATTAATATATTTGAATAATTATATATAAATTATAAATGATGTGGACCACATAAAATTACAATAAAAATTCTAACATTAATTATATATCAAAGAAAACAACTTCAACTGGGAGTTTACCTTGAATATTGTACTCTTTTTAATTGCTAAATAAAATGAAGTTGGTCCAGACTCCATGTAAGCCGCCTCTCCTTTCACGTTTGGCCAACTCTTTGATCATAGGTTTGGTTGGAATAGCTAATAAATCGGCTTCCAAGGCAATAGGAGGTTTGGGAATGCCAACCATTAAGAGTAAAGAGCCAGTGAGAAGTGAAATCTTGTTGTCGTGTGTAGAAAGAGGGGGGACAGGGCTCCGAGGCTTGGGAGCCCACCCTCATCTGTCAATGGGTAAGGTCTCAGAAGTCTGAAGGTGGGAAACGACAGAGTAAGTGCAGAATTAAAGATAACAGAGAGACAGAGGAGTTGCTCGGTAGGTGCCTGGGCGAAGGGGTCGACGTCTTCATGGTTTGGTATTAGGTGGCCGTGGACGTCCAATGGTCGCGGTCTATGCCCCTCCAATACGTAATTATGATATATATTAAATTATAATTCCAAAATTCATTTTCATATTTCACATTACATCTACGTGAGTACGTAAGATCACAACTCCCATATTTAAAAAGTCATCAACGTAATTAAACAATTAGATTTTGGAAGTTGTCTTCAAAACAAAGCAGATTTCATTGGCCCCTTTCACACCCAAGGATCAAAGGATGGTTGGTCGGTAAATTAGTCCTTGGCATTGCTTCCTCTCCCTTCCTTCCCTTAACCCATTTGTAACACCACCATGACCAACCCCGGCAAATCCCTTTCTTCAATTCTCACACCTTATCAAAGGGTTAGTAGGCAGGAGAGAAGTGGGTTCTTCCCTCCTCCTTCCGTCTTTCCCATTTCTTTCACCATATTCCTCTTCTTTCCCGTCTATTTATAGCTTCTATTAATATCATCTATATATATATATATATAATATTGGTTTTTATACTGCCTTCCCACCTCCATATGTCACATGCATGTTCCTGCCTTTGTCTGGTCTGGCCTTGCAATCGCAGAGACTGGGGCTTGTTTTTATCCACTTTTTCCCTTCTTGTGAAATCCTCGGTGGGGTTTCATATTCACAAAATAGCCTTCTTTTTTTATTTCTCGGTTTCCTAAATTCAAGGACCATTCTTTGCACTTTCCATCTATTTCTTCTAGGTTCTTTGTAACTGCCCATTTGTCGGAGTTGCTCTCTGCCTTTATTTTTTGAAGCTTTTTAAAAAGGTAGGGTTTGGGAGTAATTTTGTGTGTTTTTTTTTAATGTTTGTATTGTATTGTGGAAGGATTGAAGAATTTATTCATTCTTATATGTGTGTTTTTGTAGCTGTTGGGAGTTGGATCTGGCGGCCAGGTTTGTCAAACCTGTTTTGGGAAGTTGGATTGGAAGAAGTTTTTGATTCTTTTGTTGGAAACTGGGCAGAAAGGGATGGATTTAAAGATATGTTGATTGTAAAAGCAGAACTGTCTTTGTGCCATGACTTGTGATCGGTAATTGTTGTTTTGCTGGGGGGGGGGAGAAAAGACATTAGGCTTGTTTGTTTGATCTACTAGTTTCTGCTGACTTTGATATTTGGGGAGATGGTTGGGGGTAATGGGCTGTAATTGATTTGATTGATTGTTTGTAATCATGGCGGGATTGGATGTTTCAAAGTACGCTCATAGTCCTGTCCACAAGGCTGTCATCACAAGGGACTATTCTTCTTTGAAACGCATATTGGCGTCCCTTTCTCGGTTGGCAAATCCGTCCGAGATCCTGACGGAGGCTATTTCTTTAGCAGAGGAAGTGAAAGCCGAACAGATTTCGTCAGTTATTGACCGAAGGGATGTGCCCAACCGCGAGACGCCCTTGCATCTTGCTGTCAAGATCGGGGATACTACCGCCACGGAAATGCTCATGGTTGCTGGTGCCGACTGGAGTCTGCAGAACGAACAAGGATGGAGTGCTCTACAGGAAGCCATATGTACGAGGGAAGAAGCTATTGCCAGGATAATCGTGAGACACTACCAGCCCCTGGCATGGGCAAAGTGGTGTAGGAGGCTGCCTCGGTTAGTTGGGACTATGAAAAGGATGAGGGACTTTTACATGGAAATTAATTTCCATTTTGAGAGCTCAGTAATTCCGTTTATTTCACGGATTGCGCCATCTGATACTTATAAAATATGGAAAAGGGGCTCCAATCTTAGAGCTGATATGACTCTAGCAGGTTTCGATGGTCTAAGGATTCAAAGATCCGATCAGAGTGTCTTGTTTCTTGGGGAAGGATCAGAGGATGGGCAGGTTCCCCGGGCTCACTATGCATGATTTCTCATAAAGATAAGGAGGTCATGAATGCATTAGATGGTGCTGGAGCGCCTCCTACAGAGGCAGAGATCCAACAGGAAGTTGCAGCAATGTCACAGACTAATATCTTTCGACCTGGAATTGATGTCACTCAAGCAGTGTTATTGCCGCAATTGACATGGCGGAGACAGGAGAAAACGGAAATGATTGGTCCCTGGATAGCCAAGGTATATGATATGCATCATGTGGTAGTAAGTGTTAAATCTAGGAGGGTTCCTGGAGCAATGAATGATGATGAGTTTTTTGCATCATGTAATGAAAATGATACAGAGAGTGGGGATTTTGAGAACATATTGACAGAGGATGAAAAGCGTCAGTTGGAGGCTGCTCTCAAAATGGATTCAACAGAAGTGACAGATGATAGTGCCTTGGATGGGATTATGTCTCATCGACATAGTTGTTTTGAACCGAGGGACATTCCCATGGAAGATATGAGTAGTAGCTCTGGAGAAGCCAAGCAAGATAAACGGGGTTGGTTTAGTGGCTGGGGAAAACGTGATGCTAAACAAGAAACTCAGAAGAAGATGGTTCCTCCTAGAAGTTCACTCTGTGTGGATGAGAAGGTGAGTGATCTCCTTGGGAACTCTCCATCTAGAGCTCAGAGGGGGTTACAGTCGTTGGAGGTTTCTACAGTGGGGGAAGATCGACGTAAGGGAGGGATAGAGATTCAAAAAGATTTTCAGGATCTGAAAATGGGTTGAGACGCAAGGATAACACTGGCCGGGAGAATGAATACAAGAAAGGCTTTAGACCTGTTCTCTGGCTATCACCAAATTTTCCTCTTAGAACAGAAGAGCTTTTACCTTTGCTGGATATTCTTGCTAACAAAGTAAAAGCCATTCGGAGATTGAGAGAATTATTGACAACTAAGCTCCCTCCAGGAACATTTCCAGTCAAGGTCCGTGAAGCGTTATACATTTGTCCTTTTATTTAATGTTGAACAGGAGAAGTGCAATTAGTAATGGTTTTCTGTTTGTTTTCCCTTTATTGATGGTTTTTGTTGAATGGTCTTTTGGCATCTTATAGGGTATATAACTGCCTTGTGAAGAAAAGTTTGGTGAAACAGTTTATGACTGTATATCATTTTTTCTTTGATGAAGGCCAACTTGAATTTTTTGGTCTTTTTCGGACATGTGGGCCATTTTTGGCTAAACATTAGAAAGAATGTGTGATTTAGATCTATTTTTATGGAAGTCATTAAATGAGCCCACATACAATGTGCAACTGTATTTTACGGGCATGCTGTTTAGGTGGTTCTCTCTCATTGCTGTGTACTCTAGTCTTAGTGCCTACAGTCTAGAGAAATGGCCCATATTTAGGTTCCAGGAGGATAATTATTTATCTGTGCATTTGGCAACTGATTCATTCTTTAATTGCGGGCAAACATCTTTTTACAGAATTTTTATTATCATTTCCAAGTCATGCCTAAACAAGCTTTAAAATTTTCTTGCACAATTCCCATTATATATTTTCATAGTTTTAGATAGCAACCGTGTTGCATTTATATATGATTTGTATTACTGTGGGGATCAGTTTTTCATGGAGTTGAGGAATGCAGGACAAATTTTGTGTTAGGATCAGTTTAAAAATAGTCCCTGTTATAAAATCTCTGTAGCTTAAATATGTAAAAATAAAAAGTTTTTTTGTTGAGATTTTATTATGAATAAACGGGAAGTCAATTGCCAGTAGTTATATATATCCTCTTGACTTGAGTTGCCTGGTTCTATTATTTTTTGGTCTCATATTTTTCTTACGTTAATAGATTTATTGAGTTTGTAAATATTTTTAGGCCAGTGCTTTTAAATCTAATTGATGAAATAAATTCTCTTGGTTTTTAAAGTTCCTCTGTTTATTATTCCCTTCTTTCCTCTTGTTGTATTGATTCTACTCTTCTTTACCTTCTCTTAGCCTTCTCCTTTTCTTCATGCCATTCCCCGAAATTTTTAATATTGGTAGGTTACATCAGCTATAATCATTGTGGCTAGTATGTTAGTTGTATCTGATTGTATTCTTATTTTTTCAACGACATTGCTTTCTAGTGGTGAAATGATGAGGCTTTTGACTGGTACTTTGGTAGCTTATAGAAACTTTGCTTGGCCTGGAATGGTAGATTCATCTTTTTGTTGGGTAAACTAAGGCTTTCTACACAAAGAGTTTCCTTCTAGCAAATTGTTTTAAGGTTGTAGTATGTGCGTATAAGGGCATTAATGGTTCCTACTGCAGTCTTGCTTAAATTTTGTTAATCATGAAAGAATACTAATATTGTCATTTTATGTATTATATCTTTGATTCTCAAGGTAGTCATTGCTAATTAACAGGTAGCCATTCCAGTAGTTCCGACAATAAGGGTGCTGGTTACATTTGCAAAGTTTGAAGAGTTGCAACCATCAGAGGAGTTCTGTACACCTCCATCAAGCCCAGCGGCCTCACGAGGATTGGCAGGCCGTGAAAGCCCTGCTCCACAATCATGGTTTCAATGGATCAAAGCCCCTTATCGCCAGAGTTCTTCCATGGTTTCGGGGCCTAGCAGCCGTGTGGAAGATATTCAGGATCCTTTCATGATACCACCAGATTATACTTGGATAACTGTGGAAGCCAAGAAGAAGATGCAGGAAAGTAAGAACAAATCCAAGAAGGGTAAAGGTCAGCGTCAGTGAAAGCTTGTCTGAGTGCAATAGTAGATGTGAGAAACAAGGAACTTCTCAATCATTCACCAAGGACCAAGAAAGGAGAAGGAAAAAAAAGAAAAAAAAGTTTCTAAATATTCGAATGTGGCCTGCATCAATGTAGGAGTGATAGGAAAGTGTGGATTATTCATTGTTTACCATATAACACGACACAATGAAATATGGTGATGTCGACATTCGACTTCGTTTGTGCAACAGGTACCGATTTGGGGAAGTAGATGTTACTGTCTCGTACGTGTCTGTATCCATAAACATTTTTCTCTGTTATTCGTGTTGGCCGAAACATTGGGTGAAAACTCTTCGAAAATGCACACGTACCTGCCGTCGTCTAGTATTTTATGAGTTTGCCATCTTTGATGATCCTGCCTTGCATATCAATATACCTGATCGATCCATACAGTTTATAATTTATAATTTTTCTTCTTTTACACTTTTCATCCCAACCCAATGACATGTCTAAGGATTCTGAGGATTTAAACCTTCATTTAGTACCTAGTAATTATATAAATAAATTTATTAGTATAAAAATTATAATTAAGGTGGTGATAGATACCTCTCTGCTATCAAAAGCATTGTAGCTGCCGAAATTTTAATCTTGTACCAGACCAACCTTCCTTTTGCAAAAGAAAAAAGTTATGTTATTGATAATAAATAAAATATTTAACCTTTGTATTAAAACCTCAAACGTAAAATAGTAAAATGAAAAGATCTCATATTGGGAGTATCTGGTTGAGATGTTCACTAGAAAAAGAAAAATTATTTTTTGATATTAATGTGTGGTAGGAAATTTGTGTATGGTTATTGAAAAACAAAACATTTAATGATAATGGCAAGATTGGCCTTCAAATTATTTTTTAATTTTTTTCTGATAATTTAAAACCTAATTTTTTCACCTATAAATACTCCTTCAATTCTAAATCCTAAATATGAAATCCTAACTTTGCATAATGGCGTGCGGGAGCGATTTGCCGCCCGCGCCATGGCCGGCCAAGGCCTGGGCGGCGGCCGCGGCAGTGCGCGCCCGACGGCCGCTCGTGCACTGCATTACAAACTTCGTGTCCATGGACATCATGGCAAACACCCTCCTCGCCGCCGGGGCCTCCCCGGCTATGCTCCACTCCCTCCAAGAAGTGCCCGACTTCACTCCCCACGTCGACGCCCTCTGCATCAACATCGGCACCCTCTCCCCTGATTGGATGCAGTCCATGGAGTCCGCCGCCGGCTATGCTGTTAGCAATGGCAGGCCGTGGGTGCTCGACCCTGTCGCCATCTCCGCCTCCGAGTTCCGCATGCAGGCTGGTCTTCGACTAGCTGGTCTTCGCCCCCGTGTTATTCGAGGAAATGCCTCTGAGATTTTGGCTCTTTCTAGTGCTGCTTTGGGCGACACTAAGGTAATGTTAGCGTCTTTTTCCCCTTTGATTGGCTCTTGTTGATGTTCTTCAATTGTTTCTCTGCTAAATGTCATCTTGCGTAAAAGTTTATCACTCTTTTTTTACATCGTTTTGTGTCGCACAATTCATTTCGATTTACTGTGATTTCGTTAGGACTATTAGGGAATTATTGGATTGTTAATATTTTTGCCAGTTAATATTAATCATCTTGAAACTCGAAAAACACGATAAGGAATGCACATGTTGTCTACGGTTTATCCCTTGAAGTAATTTCTTCGAGGCTAGTTCGAATTTTGTTGGCAATACGGACAAATGACTAAAGAGAGGTGCAGTTTTGAGTAAAACCTACTTTGAAACAATGAAGCAACTCATCTCAATACTTCTAAACCTAATTATTTTGTTGTATGTTGAATTCTAAATTTGAGATTAATAGTGGATTTAATTCTTAGCTTGACTTGTTTTAGTATTTTTGGACAAGTAAAAATCTTCTTGGAACTCAAAAATGCAGAAGAAGGAATGCCTGTCTTGTATACAGTTTGTGACAAAATTCTATTTTTGTTGGCAACATCATCTTGCTATAAAGATGTTAATTAGTCTATCATAACTTGTAAAGATGGTTGATGAGGAGCAAGTAGCGGTTTAGTACAGTAGTTACTTTCAGCTGCTTTTGAGGTTAAATTTGATGGTTGACATGATCTTCAATCTTTTTTAAAGGTGCTTGTATAATTGTACAATTACTTTTGGGAACAATATCTATGTCATCAGCATATTTTTGTATTGTTTCATGGGGAAATAGGAAATTAACCAGAAAATAAAAGAAACTTGAAATCTAGAGGAAATAGTGAAGTAGCATTGAAATCCACCATAATATTAGTTTTTACTCAAACGATCGGGCTGTAAAACTCAAGGTCTATGCTAATATTTTTATAAATCCAATGTTCTTATACAATAAAAAATTACTAAACAAAAGTTTAATAAAATTATGAATCCCATTTTCTAGTTATTAAAGTAGAAAACTATAAAAATCTCAAAATACAAATAAAGATAATGCTTAGCATCCACTTAATGGTTTTGGCTAAAGAGGAACTTTAGTATCGGTTGCTGCTGATATAAAAATGTCAGCAACTTTTAAATCAGACCATCGTTTAAATTATATGGGTATAATTTTTTTATATAGAGAAAAATACCCTTATCATCCAACCGTCCTTGTAATTGAATAGCCGATATTAAAATCAGTTTGCATAGAAGTATCAGCTGCAGTTAATACTAATTATTCTCTTAACTAAAAACACAACTTTTAAATCAGGCCGTTCAAGAAGTCAAAGTGGGAATCTAACTGTTTTTGAAAAGGATTATCTTTTGCTTTCACTTGATCGAGCAGTTTGATCATAGATTCACATTAAAAATTCTGGATATAAGAAAAACCACTTAAGTGACAACTAATTTTAACCCTAATAAAATACAATATAAAGCGTTTTTTTATGTTGATATATTTTTAAGTCACGTAGTATTTGTCGGGCATCGTTGTTCCTTACCATTAATTATTTGTGGTGAAGAGCTCAGAGCTGTCACAGTGGGGGCTAATATGTACACTGAACTTGGGGTGGATGGCATTTTAAAAATAGACGTGGTCTCATTGGTTATGTTTACTGTCATTATCAGTCCTTGACGTCAAGGTTTAAGTGTAGATTTTTGCTATCCTACCTTACTCTTCCTTTGATAATAATTGCATCCACTGTTCTCCAATATCCCGGAACATAGCGAGTGGAACAGACTAGTAAATGGCATTTATGCTTTATCATCTTGCTGCTCCTTGATTGTTTTTGTTTATATATCAGGGAGCGGATAGCTCTCATGATTCTGTGGATGCGTTGGAAGCAGCCAAGAAGCTTTCTAAAAAAGTGGGGCGATTGTTGCAGTTTCTGGAGCTGTGGATCTTGTGACAGATGGGGAATGGCTAGTTGGAGTTGAAAATGGGGTGGCCATGATGCAGCAGATAACTGCAACTGGCTGTGCAGTTACTGCTCTCATCGCTGCATTTGTTGCCGCCAACCCGTCAAATGCCTTTGAAGCGACGGCTTGTGCACTTGCGGTGTTTGGTGTTGCCGGCGAGCTGGGTATGGAAATGGCCAAAGGCCCTGCTTCCCTCCGAATGCATATGATAGATTCCTTGCATGGCCTTGACGAGCCTACCTTACTCTCCCGAGTCAAGATTACCGACCTGACTACAAAGATCACAAGCCTTCCCAGCATGTCAGGCTAAAGCAATAAGCCAGCCAATCATTTCATCCGGGAAAAAACGGTGATATGGATAGCGAATAATGTATTATTCGTTTGGAAAAGAAAAATAATTCCTGATTACCATTTCAGAGTCTTAGACGACATGGAATGTGCCAGCTTGCTATAAAGCTCGTGGTTGGTTTTATTTACCATCTATTACCATTGTTCTTGTCCGTTGCAGGCTGGTAATCCAGATAGGTATTTGCCAAGATGCCCTTTATAAAGCTGCTCTGATTTTGGGCTTTTATGGCGGGAGAAGGTTATAGCTTGTAGTTTCGAGTTCTGAAATGCGACCACTTGCGCCAACTTGATTGGTAATTTTTGACAGTGAAACAGATAGAGACTTTTTTTCCACGTTACAGAAAAAGACTTCACAAAATGGAATCGACCCATTTGGAGTTCTTCATTCAAAGGAAAAAGTCCGTAGCCGCCATGCTGGCCATTCATTCAAAACTGGCTACTTGGTAAAGCTAACAATGGCTTATATACACATCACGTGGACACTCCTAATAAAGAAAGACCAGCTGTATGTATACATATCGGAGAGTCTTGCAGATATGTATCGTTTTTATTTTTTTTAAGTAAGAGAGACGGCCTCACAAGCAACCTTGGTTGATGTCACTCGGCACTTGCCATGCCCATGATATGTAGAGTATTAATCGATGAAGGTGTATATAAGCCTGCTACGAATACTCAAATTGTCTCAATCCTAAGAAATACTACACTGCTTTTGACTTCATGAATCGGCCATCGCAAGTCCTAATCTGTGTCATGAACAAATGCAGGGGCGGGGAAAAGTTCAAAGATGACGATGCTGGGTGGATGATGCCGTCAACCATTAGCTCGTGACTTTGTAGGGGCGGTGTGGTTGATGCACTAGAAAGCAACCAATGCAAAGAAAACCCGTGTAAATTGGCATCATCTCCTTCGATGCGATCAATGGACAAGAAAAAGAAAGGTCCATCCTAATCCAAATATTGCCCACTCGGAGCCAATTATTTTTTATTAACAAATAATAAATTATGACACATTAAGACAACTGGCGGCCCTTCGTGTTGCATTAAAGCATGGACACCATAACGTGGTCACCATGTGGATCTGCTTTCATTATTTCTTCCCATCCCTCGCATGTCTCTGGTTGAAAAGTCCTTTTTTTGTAATATTAATCTATTATTACACTTATTATTATTTGCTTTCTTCATCATTTCGTGGTTATTATATATCAACTACCCAACAATTTATGAATTTCCTCCCACTGGGTGGATGATATGTTAATAACATTTTTTTCCCAAAATATTAATAACTTTTCATATCTACGTAAAAAAATAAACTGGCCAATATCTGTGCATATAAAATATATGGTACACACAAAAAAATCTCTGAAAAATGTAGACTAAATTCATGCACTGGAATGACTGCAACTACAAAGCATCTATTTCCTCGGTTACCTTATTATTATTATTATTAATTACTGTCCCATAATTTGTTTTATAAAAAAAGAGAGGAAAAACTAGCCCTTGCCCTTCTGTTTGAGCCGTCTCATCTCCATGATTTTGCGATGCGAGTTGGAGTGCAACCCGGTGGAGAAAGTCGGACTGCTCGCCGGCCTGTACTCGGGCACAAGCCGACCCGACTTGAAGCGGACACCGCACGCGTTACACAGCGTTTTCCGACCCATGGGTCCGGCCCGCCACTGCGGCGTCTGCTCCGCCTGGCAGTGGTGGCACCTCCGCCGCACCGTCGGCGGCGGCGGCCCGGCCGGGAAGCAGACCAGACTGTTCCGCCGGCGGCGGCGCTTGCTCCTCGCCCTCCCGGGCACCCGGGGAGGCCGCCGGAGAGGGCGGGCAGCTTTGGGGCGGCGGCGGGCCGGACGGGGAGGAAGGAGTCGAGGGTGGGGAAAGCGTCGCAGTCAGCGAGCCACTCGAGCTCCTCCTCGCCGTCCTCGTCTGGGCAGTCCTGAAAGACACAGAAACCCGTCAAAGATTGAAACTTTTTTCACCGAGAGAAAAGCAGAGAGGGAAGAGGAGGAGGGCTTACGGTGACGGAGGGGAGGGATTCGTCGGTGGCGTCGAAGAAGGAGTCGAGGGAATCGAGGAGACAGGGGTCGAGGCTGTCCATTTTGTTGTTGGGTGAGGTGGGTGAGAGTCAGAGAGTTGAAGAAGAACAAATAATGAGGAGAAGGGAAGTGGTGGGGGAGAAGAGACGTTAGGTGAAAGATATTGATTTTTCCAAAATATTATTATTATTCGGTTTTATTTTATTTTATTTGCCTTTTTTTTATTATTTATATAAAAAAATAAGTCTATAAAAATTTCTTTATAAGAATAATTAGTATTAACTATAACTAATTCTAATATCAACGTTTTTATTACAAAGACGGTTGGACGGCGGGAATAGTTTTAACTATTTAAAAAAATTTACTGCAATCTGATTTAAATGAATAGTCAATTTTACGGGTTGTTGATTTTCTCTTATCTATTGCTGTTGATTATAAGGTTCCTCTTTGTTTATTGATTACATGAACTTTTATGTATAAATGGTATTATATATGTGGTGTAAAGTTGAATTGTTAACTTTGGTGATAAAAGTTGTAACTAATTAATTTACTATACTTGTTTATATACATGTGATTATCGTCTTATTTATTTTTATGCCAGCCATCGCTTTCAAGTCCTGATAACTCTATTTTTACAGGTTATTTGTACATGCACCGTTATAGCTATTTACTATAAATATATTTATTTTTCTGAAAAAAGGTTTGCTAAGCAAAATACATACTAGTTTCTATTATATATATATAAACATTTCACCTCGGTATATAAATATGAGTGAATGATCAACATTTAACTTTATACCAGAAAAATAATGCCCTCTCTGCCTCTCTCTCTCTCTCTCTCTAGATATATATATATATATAGAATAGTTATATATTCAATTTTGCACATTTTTTGCCCATTTTTCAAAGATGCATTAAATAGGTTGGTATGATTGATGAAGTGAATTTAGTTAGACTTAGACGTGAAATGGTTGGGTTTCAGTTAGTTGACAAAATAAAAACCAAAACGAGGGTTTCTGGGTTATGTATATATGAAATAAAGCGGGCTCAACTGTTATCAAGGACATGGGCTTTCTATGTACTCAACGAAGTGTGACGAGCCCATGATAGAAAAACCACCCTTTGTGATTTCAATTCCCAAGGACGCTTTACCAGGAATTTCACTAAACCTTGTTTGCACTTTATGCGGTAAAGCTTTTCCCTACTCTACCTTTCGTAAAATCGGATACATTTCATTTTAATTACAAATAAAGCTCTTTATACCGGCTTTTTTTTAAAATAATAATACTCCCCCATGATGTCAGTGATAGCCACGCCACCGTGCTGGCCACATCCAGCCACGGGCGGCCTTATCTGGCCATCCACCAACAAATTCGGCTACGGCTGGATCGGACCGTGCAGCCATAGATTTGGCCACCGCTGGATTTGGCCTTTCCCGTTTTTTTTCGTTGCACAATCGTATCTGGCCACAACAGGCTGGATTTGGCTGTCCCTTGATTAGATCTGGCAAGGGGAGAAGGCCACATCCAGCCTACGGTAGCCAGACCTCACAAGCGACTACAATATCTGGCCTGTGGAGCAAAAAACCAAGGCCGGGTCATTGTCACTTTCCACCTCCCGAACCGCCCCTGCACACCCGCAACAGCTCTTGGCCTGTCGCCACCCTCGGCCAATGCACCATCCGCCATGTGCTTGCCGTCGCTAGCCGCCTCTTCCACCCCACCTTGAACAACACCCCCAGGATGGACCCCCACGTCGGCACCACTACCCACGTCAGCGCTGCCACTACCACCCAAAGCAAGTGCTCCAGAGGCCACGGTGGCTTGAACTTGTCGCTCACAGCGCACATGATGCCGTTGAGCACCAGCCTTGCCCGGTCCTCAAAGCGATGGAGGTGGAGGAGGAGGGCGATGGCGCCACCGAGGGACTCGGCATAGTGGAAGGCCCTGGTCTGATCTAGCCACAATGGGTCAAGGGGTGATATTGCTCAGTGGCAGTGGGCAGTGCGGCGCCGTTAAGGGCCGCGAGGGTGTGGGACGGCTAGGCTGCGTATGGATCGACTGAGTTGGCAGCGCGGTGGTGGCATTAAGGGCCACGAGCGAATGGGGCAGCTAGGCTGCGTCTAGATCGGCTGGTTTGGGTAGCATGGTTGGGTTGGCCCTGGTCTAGGTTGGGTAGCGCGACGGTGGCAGCGACAACATTAAGGGCCGTGAGGGAGTGGGGACGGTCAGTTCTTGCCCGCCAGGTCCTACCCACAGCAGCTAGACCTGGCCGGCGGCAACTAGATCTGACCACACCGCCCATAAGGTTGCGTGGCCAGATCTGGCCATTTCTAGCTGTCCTGTGGTCAGATTTGGTTGGTGGCCAGACATGGCTGCCCACTGCTGGATTTGGCCGGCTCAATTGGATATGACCGATGCAGCCTCTGCTACCACTAGCGCTTTTGGGGAAAGGTTTAGTTTTTTTGTTTTTTTGAAAATAATAGATCCGGGTCGTCTTGTAATCGGACGGCCCATATTAAATTGTGGGTAGAAAAAATTTTCTACCTAGTCGCTCTCGTATATATTTAACTCTGTCAAAATCATTGTAACGACCTTTCTCTTTTTTACGACCTTTATCTTTTTTACCATCCCAAGTGGACGCCCAAAAGAAGAAGATCAATGCTATTTCAGTGTTTGAACATAGTAAGAGGATGGTAAGACTGGGGAAAAGAGAGAAAGGAGTAGCAGGAGCGACCTGAAAACATATGAAGATGAAGAAGATAACCGGCAGTCTTTGCTCTGTCCATCTGTTCCCAGGGCGCGGCGCCTCTGTTGAACCTCTCCCCCACTTTGCTTTTCACCCTGCATAGGTTCCCCACTTTTATTCTTCTCCATATCTCGACTAGTGTGTTGTACAGTTGTACTTCAACGGAAGTTGGGTCGTGAGAGAGTAGGTAGAGTATAATAGTTGGTACTTCCCCGGTTTCTACGAGAACAAGTCCTCAGTAGTACTGTAGTTGAAGATGAGGGAATGACCGAACTGCCAGCCTACGGTCCCAAAGTTTGTACTTTTGTCTTTTTTTTAATAACCTTCCAAAAATTTTATTTTTTATCATTTTTCTTTTAAAAGAAGGAAATCAAGTATACTACAAGGGCAGCTCATTCTCTTTATGTTTTGAACTAAAGTATGAGCAGGAAAAACAAAATTCATATAGGCATGAATAATACGTGCGTTGATTTTGACACTGCAGAGTTAATAATCTTGGAAGCAAGCAAGTGGTGAGGCTTTGCAAGCTCCTTGCCTCTCCGGGGATGAATTAATTGCCATGAGGTTGTTGTCTCATGTCTGGCTTGTTTTGGAAGACATTTTGGTGTGATTGATAAGTCCAAGTGAGAATGGAGTGCAGGCACCATTTGAAGGTGATGTTCGTAGTCAGTATTGCCGCCTTTCTTATCTGCTTCTTCAACCTCATCCATGCCCTTCTTCATTCACCTTTCTTTATTGCGCTAAGGTTGCTTCTCTTCGGAAATGAAAATCTTGATGTTGAAGCCTTATGAAACCACTTTCACTTGCTAGAACAGATGTGGTCTTGACTTAAGATATTAGTTTTTGCAAAATAAAAAAACCCTAATAGATGCACAACGGATATAGAAACTCTAGGGCAAAGTACGGCTCCAACAAACACAGCAGCTCAACATCTTTGAAGGCGATTGCAGAATTTTCATGCTAATTCAAGTGCTGAAAACAGTAAGCTGGGTAATCAGATCTTTATGTCAGGTCAAAAGAGTTAAAACCATATTCGTCCCTGAGTCTGACTCTCGGACAAGGCATCTACAATGCAGTTGCACATGACTTGTTCAAGAGTCAATTTTGATGAACGTTTGAGTCTGTTGGTTGATGTAACAATACATGTAAATTCAAGTTAAATTTCATCCATAAAAACATGTTCTAAGCCTCTTCTCCACAACACTCCCATTTTTAACACATCTAAACGTTTGCAAACTGATTTTTCATTTCGTAAACCTAGATCATCGAAAACTAAAAATAGATGCAAAAAACCAAAACAAAATTTTCCATTGATTTCTGGTAGAACACAGTCGTACAAGCATGACATGATCACACAACATTGTTAGCAGGCAATGGACAGAAGCTACTGCGAAACAAAGAGAACAAAACAAAGAGCGCACAGAAACTTCTCGTTTGTGATTCAATATACAGTCATGCCCCGAAAAAAAAGCTCTATACAGTCATTCTAGCATGACTTTATTAGACTACATTGTTTGCAGGCATGGGGCATAAGCTCCTGCCAAACAATGAGAACCAAAACAACAATTGTACCATTTTCTGAGAGTGCCTGTAGGCTTCTCGTATGCAGTAAAAGATCCATGATCAGCAAATTTGGTACGTGTAGTGATCTGCCCTACCTATCTGATGTCAAAATATATGACCTGTAGAAAACAAGTATTTCATGGCCCTTAATATTGAAAAAAGGGTTCCGGAGCCCATATATCACGGCGGTCGTAGACAAACAGTTAACTCCTGCACAAAATGCCCGCACGTCTGTAGCTTCAAGATGATAAATCACCGCATCAACATGAGCTGGCTTCTCGCTGGCTTCTTCTTCCGTTCCATCTCTATTGCAATCTTCATCTTCTATTTGATAATCTGCTCATATGCCTCCAAGTTAAAGCTGCTCTTACCAACATTTCCTTCTATATTTCCCGTGGGAGGCTCCGGCGGAGGTGGGATGCGAACAAGGCGTCTTTGAGGGATGTCCGCTCTTGCCGCTGCACAAGTAACTGCTGTTGTCGCAAGTGTTAGTTCCTAAAACGGCGGTGATGGACTTGAAACCGAGGAAACATCACATGCAGTGGAAGAAGATGCAAAGTCTCTTCAGAATCATCGGGTTCCTGGGTCATGGAGCTGGCAAGCGACACAGCCCCAAAATCGCCAGCATTTGTCCGGTTGTCGAATTCCTGTTGACGACGATTTCTCCAATTCATAATCTGAAAAACAAAATTGCTGTCAGATTAATGTTTTTGAATGGAAACTCACAATTGAAACGATCAAAAAGCAAAAGATGTGTAGGCTATTTTCTTTATAAAATATAGTCAAATTTTATTGGATTATTGTATCACGGTAAGTTGTGTTGATATAACTAATCACATTGTTCTATTATTTTGTTATCGTTCGTAAATTGGATTGACTATAATAATGTGATATAGTTTTATGTGATCCAATATTACTCTTTATTTATTTGATTACTAATATCTCCCATTCGATTCATTATTAATTTCTAATAACTCATGTCTTAACCATTTCTACGGGTCTCGAAGATTATTTCTAAGTCGTTGTGTACTGTCCTTGACTGAACAAGATAATAAGTAATTCCTCTCACATCCCAGTGATCTATTTTTTTACTTCAAAAACTAGTCAATAAGTAGCCCGTTTTATCTTGGGGGCAAACTTGTTGAAGATCTCATTACAACATATATAGAGGCGTTTATTGTCTTAAGGAAAGCGTGATTCTCGCGATTGGGGCTTGCTCAACGCCTTTCCTGTACTTCGGCGTTCTTCTCCATAAGCACATATGCTACAGGGATTTAACAATCTCAAGACAAAAAAGATTTTGCCTAACAAGATGTTCCAATGCTAAGAAAAATAGAACTTTAAAAATATGAACCGGAATGGAAACATTGTGGAGAATTGCACACATCAAAGTTTGCATGGCAAATAAGTATAAAAGCCAACGTAATAAGTGCAAAGAGAGTAAGATAAGATTAGAGAGGTCAACTAAGGGCTTCAAGAATCCTGCTCAAGACGAACAAGTTTTTAACCCAACTTAGCTTCGCAAATTCGTTATTCACTCGAATGAAACCAGCCGAAATCCACCAAATGGATAAAGAACAGCTTCAAGAATCCCTCACAATCTCATCACAATGCGACCCAACTTCAAGAACCATACGATTCTCCAAAAACAAATTAAAAGAAAAAATCCGTCGTTGGCAAAAAGAATAAAAAAGAGGGTCCTTTTGTCACATTCATTTTGCATAAAAACTCTATAAATAATCGTCAAAATTAATGGGAAAATGATTACATCTTCACTCCAGGTCAACGCAAAAAGAAAAAGAATCAACAATCAAATTTGAAATTAGAATCTTACAAAAAAGTCGCCACAAAAAAAGGATAGTTTTAATGCAGGAAAAGCAAAGATTAAAATGGTACTCTGTGGAAAGAGAGATTGGCATGGAAGAAACACCGACTCAGTACCAAAAACTGGAACAGATCAAATTCTTAAAATCTTAGGAACGATCATATCCCGGGGGACTCCAAATCGAAACCCAAAACCAAACTTACAGTATCACAACAAAACCAAAACCACCCAATGCGAACAATATCACACCAAAAGATCGACAGAAAGCAATCAGCTCAATGCAAAAGAAGGCTTTCGCAAAGAATCATCATCTTGAAGCATTCCACCGGAAAACCAAAGAAACATAGAATGGCCAAAGAGCGGTTACATTGACGATGTGGATGATGTCTCGAAGCGCGGTCCCTCGCGTCCGGCGAGGCGGATCTGCACCAAAAAAGCGCCAAAAATGATAAAAATGGTGACTTTCGAACAAAAGATCGAAAAATATTGGTGAGGAGGCATGCAATGGAGTTGGTGCCATCGATTCAATCTGGCAAAATGGGATGAGTGTGGGAAGAACCCGCGGCCAGGGCGAGGAAGGCGAAGACAGCTCGAATTTTTGAAATGGAAAAATGGCGCATTTTAAGAGATGTGTGGAATGACTCTTTTAGTCCTCGTTGTATTAGAAATTACGGGATCTCCACATTTTTTTTGAAGCGGATAAAAGTCTTTTTCTTTAGTTTGATTTGATGATGTCATAGTACCTAAATTCTGATTATATTCTTATAAGTTAAATTGATTAAAATAAACTTTGCGATTATTCTATCTTACATCTTGAAATATTTATTCAGCTTATTTCAACTTAGGATTTAATTAATGACGGCACTCGGGGAGCTTCGTCTACTCGCGGGGGTGGTGGTCGGCATCATTGATGATGCCGATGAAGGCGAAGATCGACAGTGAGCATGGTCATGGCCATTTCAGCACCGCTGGAATGGTTGGTACATTGTTCTTATCCTGGTCTTAGTTATTTTTGCAATGAGACTAGACACAAAAGGAAGAGGAAGAGAAGCAGCGGTCACTTTTAGTGAAGAGGAGGATTATGATAGGTTGAAATTGATTATGAATATGTGTTTGAGTATCTTTGAATTTTAAAATAAATAATTGGTGCTGATAAGGGAACTGCTAGAAGGAATAAAAATAATTCTTGGATTGGTTCTACTGTTTAATTTATAATTTGAACCGATGATTCTACTTGTACCTTAGCTTGAGTAATGGAGGTAAGTAACTGTTTACTATACAGTATGCTCATATATTATTTTCGAAATATTGATTGGTTTCATTTGCAATCAGGGATCTGGAACATTTTTTGTGCTTCAGAATGTGTTTTTAAGAGACTATCTATGGAAGTGAATTGCTTTTGTTTTTTTTAAGAAAAAAATTTATGACTATCTATGCACATTTAAAGTGTGAAATTTTCTTGTTCGATGATTGGTATTGAATTCTATTAGACTTTGTCGTTTGAATGCAAATTTGATGCTAGGTTATCAGTCACATTTGGTCGTGAGTTCTATTAGACTTTGTTAGACGTTGTGAATTCTACTGAATTGTATTGATTGCAGCTAGTTGATGCTGAACTTTGAGTTGATCACTGAACTTTGGGCCTACTCAAATGAATATTGGATGATGTGGTGACTGGTAAAAACTAGATGTGTTGCTATGAAAAGCATCTACATTTATTTTGATCCATCTTTCAAAATTTGAGCTATATGTTAAATTTTTTTCTTAACTAAGATGGTTGCTTAACTGTATGTAGGTATTGAAAGGTGCACTCAAGTCAAAGTTTTCCATTTGAAGGAAATTAAACATGTTTTGGTAGAGAGTTTTATGTAGTTAATCTTTTAACAAGATATATCAAAGTGTATGTTTTGTTAGAGAATTGATGGGCACTTGTTAATCTTCAAATGATGATCACTTGTTTATTCTTCAAATGATCATCTTCTTTTTGGTGGATATGCTTTTGGTGGAATTAATATGCAATTCTCAACTTTGTTATGATTGTCTAAATGTAACAAGCAGGTATTCATTGGTTAATTGTAATGAGGCTCAACATGTATTGGCCAAATGTAACAAGCAGGGCCTACATGTATTTTTCTAAGCGTTAACATTTAATACAGATTATGCTAGAGTATGGATAAGTTAACGGTGGGTTAAAGCACGTCCTCTCAAACCAATCTATCCGGGAACCAAAAGGAATGATTTTACAAATATTTACATCATTTTCAGATCAGCTTTTTCAAATCAGCAAAATTGGGGCAATTCGCCCAACATGAAACGAAAAAAAAACATTAACTAGTTCCTGAAGTAAGGAGGATTACGCTTGCGCGTTGCCATTGTACGGAGGATAATGCTTGCATGTTGCCAATCTAAGGAGGATTATAAGAATTACTAAGAAGGAGAGACAGGTCATGAAATTAGGTTTGGTTTTAGCAAACAAACCTTGATCTTAGAAAATTTGAAAAGTAAATTGAAGATTTAGACATCCTGCATTGATCAATATATTTCTTATTTTTATTTTTATTTTAATTAATTATATTATGATCTAATATTAGTATTAAAGCCGGCAAAGGATGTTCTAGTATAAAATCATAAAGAATTATGATAAACCACTCTTTTTTCCGGATCTACAAATTGTTTCAATTTGTCATAATTAAAATATTGTATTTCTTTAACATGCTTATTTTCATGGATTTAAGCGATATGATTTTTTCTAAATCTGATAGAATAACCATTGTTTTTTTATCAAATTCTATCAGATCTGGATTCATATTTAAATTGTCTTTTTTTCTTTTTTACATGAATTAACAAGCATGTTCTTATTTTTAAATTAACTTTTGTATTCAATTAATGCATGTATCATGATTATAAATCGATAATCATTATTTGATGTATGATTAATTAACATGTATTTTTTTAATAATCTAAAAATAATTTAATACTTAATAATTTATTTATAAAAAATTGAGAAATTATTAAGTTGACGTAGAGAATATTGGTCCTCTATTAATGAACAATTGGATATTGAGCGGATAATCTAGTGTGTGATATATTTGTCTAACAAATAAATAATTAGACAACATATCAAAGTTGGACGAACCAACTTTGTTAATATACCCATCTAAAATTAATTGGACATGAACATGGGGAGGAAAAGTTGGACTCAAAAAGAGTCTTACGACTATGAATCATGGGGTAGATTATGTAAAAAATTACAGAATTGATAATTAATTAAGAATTTTAAGAGTGAATATTAAATAAACAACTTAATTAACACAAATATACATAATCAATTTCTCATGTATTTATTTAATAGAATAGATAATTTGCAATAAAGCATATCATGCTTATCACATAACAAATAATCAATTAAAATATGATCTAAACATGATATTTATTAATTGATTTTAATTTAATTACAAAAAATTAAATTAAAAAACACATGTTAATTAACCATACATCAAATAATGATTATCAATTTATAATCATGATATATGCATAATTGAATAAAAAATTCAATTTAAAAATAACATGCTTGTTTAGATAATTTAAATATGGATCTAGATAGATCTAATAGAATTTGATAAAAAAATAATTATTCTATCAGATCTAAATGATCATATCACTTCAATTAATGAAAACAAGTATGTAAAAAATTATAATATTTTAATTACGAAAAATTAAAATAATTTACAGATCTGGAAAATATAGTTTTTTTATCATAATTCTTTATGATTTTAGACTAGAACATTATTTACAGGCTCTAAATGTCAATATTAGATTTTAATATAATTAATTAAAATTAAAATAAGAATAAAAAATATCTAGATTGATGTAGATGTCTAAATCTTTAATCTGCCTTCCAAGTTTTCCAAAATCAAGGTCGGAACAAAACCTATTTTCACAATTTATCTTTCTCAGTAGTTCTACAAAATAATGTATTTTTTTAAAAATTATATGTCTTTATCCTTATATAGAAGAGATGATAATTATCCTTCTTAACTAATAAGGATATATATATATATATATATATATATATATATATATAATTTATTATAAATATTTATTTAGATTTGGATGGTATACTATTATAGGTGTATCTCTATTATATACGCCAAGAAGGAAAATTGAATCCCTGAATTATGTTGTCTATTGTGATTAAGATGATTTTTCTGACAGGATCATGTTTCTGATGTCACAAAGAATTAATATCTTTCTTTTTCCTTATTGTATAAATTTAAAAGGAGGATTATGATAGGTTAAAATGAAATTATATTTAAATGATATATGGTAGATGAAGACTTTGTTTTTCATCCGTTGGCTCGTCCCTATTTTCCAGGTGAAGTTCTTTCTCTCTCTATATATATAGACAAATCAATTAAAAAAGTGGAAATTAGATGCGAAAAACAATTGTAACTAGATATTTATATTCAAATAATACATTCCAAAATTGTAAATAAAATTCTTAGTAGAGTTATGAATATGCAATTAGATAAAAAAATTCTAAAAATACTAATCTTTCTAAAAAAATATTAGGACTAAATTCACAAAAAAGAAAACAAATCAAATATTATCAAAAGTAACTGAGTTTTTGAAACACTACTTAATCTCAACAAAGGAAATCGCAAATTTAAAGAGAATAGTGAGAATAAAGATCTTGAAAGATTCGAAGGACACATACTTGGCTAGTCTTTCTTTAGAAGAATTTAAAGTCGAGAAGAAACTTTTTTGTTGCACTTGGTTAAAAAAAAGAAAAGAAAGATGTTGGGCCATCTGCAAATTATATTAGAAATATATTTTATTTTTATTGATAACTCTTATTAAATAATGAGATAGAGTATAACAATTTGATATTTTAATGATAAAATTTAATTTTAAAAATAGACTAAAATTGATTGAGGAGATAAAATCTAATAATTTAGTTTTTTATGTTATTTTATTTTTATTTTGAAATAGTTAAATCTCCTAGTTTTCATCATAAAGTAACGTTTAATTCTCTTTTTTAATATTAGATTATCAGCCTGAATTAATTGGGCCGAATGAGAACTCTTTAGCCCATCAAGGTATATCAAAGTCACCTGAGTGTGAACTACCAGGCCATCATGAAGGCAAGGCCCATTATGGAATAATTACATAAGATTTCATAGGTCCCACATGATGACATGGCCATCTTCATTGTCGTACATGTGTCATTTCTAAAAGCTTGAGAATCAAGGTGGTTCAACTGATGAAAGTTTTTTTATCAACAAGAATATGTTTTTTAGTTAGGAAAATCCCTGACATCATCATTATGGTCACAACGAATTAGTGAAAGAAGGATGCTTATACATTATATATAAATATGGGTAAAGTGAAGAAGAGTAAGGGGCAGAAAAAATTTTCTGCCCTAAGCTCTTCTGGGCCGTCCGATTATAAGGACGGCCCAGATTTCTTATTAAAAAAAATTTTTTAATATGCGCCGCCGCCGCCGCCTCCCCCCTCCTTGCTTCCTCCCCCTCCCTCCTCCTCGCTCCCCCGCCGCGGACGCCGCCGCCCAGCCGCAGCCGCCCTGTCGCGGCCACCGCCCCGTCGCGGACGCTGCCGCCCTCCCTCCTCTTCGCTCCCCTGCTGCAGACACCGCCGCCCAGTCGCAGCCGCCCTGTCGCGGCCACCGCCCCGTCGCGGACGCTGCCGCCCTCCCTCCTCTTCGCTCCCCCGTCGCGGACGCCGCCGCCCAGCCGCGGACGCCCGCCCGCGACAAGTTTTTTTTCTTGTCGGGGCCCCCGCCGGCCAGATCCGGCCGCGACAGGCTGGACCTGGCCGTCCCCCGACCAGATCTGGCCGGGGGACGGCCAGGTCCAGCCTGTCGCGGCCGGATCTGGCCGCGGCTGACCGCCCACAACCGGCCGCAGCCCGCCCGCATCTGGCGGCGGCCAGATCTGGCCGTGGCGGGCGCCAGGGCGGGGGCCGGGGCGAGGCCGGATCGAGGCAAAGGGTCGGCCACCCTCCCCGCCACGGCGGCGGCGCTCCGCCTCCGCCCCTCCATATGATCTGGACCGTCCTTCTAATCGGACGGTCCAGATCAAATTAAAATTTTTTTAAAAAAAAAACTAATAAATCTGGGCCGTCCTTGTAATCGGACGGCCCAGAACATTGTGAGCGAGCGACCTCGCCCGCGCAGGAAATTGGCTCTCATATAAATATATACTATACAGGTGATTGGGTGAGCGAAGGGGAGATAAGTTTTCACCCTTAAAGTTTGGCATGGGCTGTCCTTTTCAGAAATTGGTGCGGTTGCCCAGACCTAGCCGTCCTCCCGTCAAATTTTGCCAAGTCCAGCCTATTGCAGCCATAATTGACCGTGTTTTTTTTTAAAAAAATAGTCACCAAGGGCTAATTTCGACCAAGACTGGTCGGTCCTGGCCCATTGGCGGCCAAGACCAGCCAACCTTGGCTGAAATTAGCAGCCGCCAACATATGGGAGGGTGGTTTTTTTATAAAATTTAGACTGTCATTATGATTGAATAACTTAGATTGAAATTTGGGACAAAAAATTCTTTCAGCCTTTTGAGAAAATATTTTCCTATCTATATATACCACTCAAGATCATCGGTGTCGCCGCGGTCGCTGCCAGCTATGGCAACGCTGTTTTAATACTTGATTTCTGCCGCCGCCGCCCCTTCGGGCCATTTTTTGACGCTGATAAGTCACTTTTGGTCGATCCAACTACCCAAACAGATTACTTTCATTAAGGTCTTCGTTTTTAGACTAGCCATGACCACTGTTGTGGCTACGATCGCCATCGACAATGCCACCTCATCCGATGGTGATTCTGCCCTTTTGGTCATTTTTTGGCTAACTAGAAGCCGGACTTTGCGAATCGCTACCACCATCATCTTTATCGTTGTATCGACTGTCAATCATGGCCGGCAACGACCCCAGTTGCGCTGCCATTGGCATTTTTCGACAATGGGCGCCATCTGTCTTGTTGGACTAGTATACACGCGTTCGCATCCGCCTACTTGCATCCGCCTACCCTCATTCGCGCCCGCCAACCAAGTCATGTTCACCTGTTGTGTAACACCCCAAATCTGGTTCACGCTCGTGAACCGAACCGGCATGTTACAAGCCCCGGTTAGGTCGGCTAACTCGAACCTAACTCATGTGGATCCAATCTCGGCGTCTTAAGATGAAGATACGATCCATCATGAATGAATAAATACGCAAAATCCTAACATGGTACTACATGAATGACAAGCAATTCAAAATACACACCAATACAGTTACGATCAAAATTCTGAAATAAAACAGACAGGGTCTCCCTAAAAGTGCGATTAGGGTCCACCCTGTCAAAATAATATATACAAGTATATAAGCATATATCAACAATTTCATTACACACAATCTAATATACTATAAGCTCATTCTGGAACTTGGGTCCTAACCCATCATACTTTTGTTGCGCTACTGTGATCATCTCATTTCGTATCATTATCATGCCTCAAACATTTAATCATAGCATGTTTATTAAACAACATCATAAACAAAACATGAAACATTCAATCACCCAATATGTGTGTGCAGAAGACCTTATTGCTCCTCCGTCCCAGCCGGCACATCCATCTCGTGCTCATCACCTACATATATATAAGAAAAACGTCAGTAACAAGCTTGTTACTGGTCCGAAAAGAAAATAACTATAGCAAACTGGCTATGAGAGCAAACTCTCATATGAAAGAAAACCATATACTTCCTCAAGAACACTCTGAAGGGCACTACTGAGGAGCCACTGGGCTGCAGACCCGATAGCATCCCAAACTTACTGCTCTGCTGCTGGTACTGTGCTACTCTCAGCACTTCTTTTTCAGTACTTCTCGTGAAACTTTATCCTAAGCCCTCTCCTTACCTCCATATTTCTCCTGGCCTTGAGCACGAAGGCCGAGTACTCTCAGGCAGTCGCCTTTAGTACCCTTTGAACCACAAGTCCGGACATGCGCTGTACTAAACAGTACCCGTAAACCTCCACGTTCTCCGGGTGTGAGGAACTCAAACGCGAAGTTGTCAGGATCCCTCGAGAATGGAACAGCCCGCTGGCACTAATCCAGAGCCCGCTTTGACTGTCACGGCATCCTCTGCATGGTACGTGCAGTCGATTTCTCCATCTCTCGTCTCACTGAAAACGCGAAAACTACATATATATATATATATATAGGGTTGGGTAGGGATTTATATAATAGGCCCGAAGGCAACTTGTGGTGGATCTTGTTTTTGAAATCAACCTCGAGGGATCTCATCCTCGAGGGGTTATTAATCCGAAAAATATTCGGTTAAATGGCCCGAGTCAAGTGGGATCCGATAAAACGCCACTTAACCCGTCCTGCAGACAATAAATCAAACATACAATAGACAAGATCGTAAAATCAGAGACGAGTCCTAAACGGACCTGGTAGAAGCTCCAAGCATGTCATCGCGCCTAGGCGGCGAGCTCCTACTCCGTACCTACACATCAAAACTAAATACTAACGCCCGCTAACTAAATGATGCATCAAACTCAATAACATCACAATCACAATGCAAACATCCATCAACATAACAAGCAGAAAATCATAAAAATTAATTAATCCTAGCTCATCCTATTCATACTAATTTTATTACGTGTCTGTAACTTATGTCGTGGTCACTTATCATGCTCTGACCTGATCTACTTCATTAGATCACTTACTCTTCACTCACACTTAATCTCATCATGCAACTCATCGTTTCATCCATCATTAAACATTAATCACATCAATAAACCAACACTAGCATGTTATGCTAACAATCATCAAGTTTAAATTATAAATGCGGAGGTAATTATACCTCACGTCATCGGTAATCGGCGACGGCTAGGGTTCCGTCGCGCGTCTCGATGCTCTAACTCGGTGCTCATCAGCGTCCGACATTCGATCGGGATCGACTGGATGAACTCCTCGGAAGATCCGGTGAATTCCAGTGAATTCTAGAAATTCCGGTTTTCCGACAGCTGGAGGCGGTTTTCTGGCGGCTTCCGGTGGTTTTCCGGCGACAATCGCCGGCGGCGTCTACTGATCGAAAAGGGGTCGTGTTGGGTACCCTCGGAACCGGCCCGGCGAGCCCGACTCATCTACGAGGTCGACATGGTCAGCCGAGGCGGTGGCTCGCCGGAAAATGGCTAAAACAGAGGCTACGATGATGGTTGCTAGATCCGGCCGGCCACGGCGGCGACGGCCTCCGCTCTGGTCAGGAAGCGTCACTGGGTGGTCGAGGGTGCTGAGGCAACCACCTGATCGTGGTGGCGATGCTCGCCGGCGACGAAATCGGCGACGCGACCGAAATGTAGCCGCGGCGCTAGGCGAGCCGATTCCGACGTCACGGCAGCCTGGCAGCGGCCGGGGCTGGTCGGGGCGGCACGGCAACGTCGTGGCGGAGCTAGGGGTGGCGATCGACGGCTGGGCGGCGTCGGCCGTGGCGGCGGTGGCACGCTAACAGGGGCGGCGCAGGCGACGGTTTGGGGAAGAAGAAAGAAAAGGTCGAGGGTGTGTGTGGTGGCAAACTCGTAAATATTACTTGACTTGTCTCCGGCTCGAGTCAAGTATAATAACTAAGTCGTATTAAATCCTAAAAAAATTCATAAAAATCGGGAAAAAATCCCGTAAAATCAAACAACACCATAACATTATAATGATATGCTCTATGACGAACAACCCACCCAGACTGCTGAGCGCATCCTAACACGGTAAACGGCCTAATATTAATTCTACGATCCACTATATATAAATCATAGCCTACCTATGGTGCTAACCCAAAGTTCCAAGCATGTCTTACTTGTAAAAGACCAAACCAATAAAAACCTCCTCAAATTACTAACCTTGTCAGATGTTAATTTGTGCCATAAACATGCACACATGTATTGGATTTTAAAGTGAGATAAAAAGCTAAATGTATGGGAACATGCAAAATCACAGATATTGCCATAAGACAACCTAGCTTGTAAATAATAGTTGACGAGCATAATAAAAATTTTCAGTAAGAAATTATACACAAGAAAGAACTGCAAGATTTTAAGATTGGAGAAATTACACATCTTCAACATAAAAATTTTACTGCAGTAAAAGCTATTTACAAATTTTCCACTGACCGATATGAATAACATTTTTTTCTGACAATTATTGTACAACATATTCATTTGCAGAGTAAAGACCTTTGGACCAGCATACTGACCATCAGACTTGGAGCATTGCTGATTACAAAATTTTCAAATGACAACAGTAAGATGTTTAAGCCTGCTAGCATCATTTACTTGCATTATTCCATGCAGTCTTTCTCCTACTGACAGATGCACATATAGTACTTTTGTGATTACAGGTGGTATATAATTAACAATCTTTCTCAAGTAATTATCTAATCAAAGGTTTTGGCATCACTTTCTAACATAAGTAAAAAATGATGTTTGGAAAATGTACTTAAGGATCTTGACCCAACCGTCCTATGGTCGACATACAATTTTTGTAGTGAGTATACATGGGATTGCACCCACAAAAATCAAGCAAAGCAAACTGCTTTGATAACTCAGTGAAGGCTTAACAATTCATCAATGTGGCGACCAGTTACGACTCACAGAGGCCAAAGGAATCCCTCAAATCCAGGTTGGGGAACTGATTACTGAATGAGTATACTTATCAAGAGGTTATCCACAGGGCCTATTAAATATGGCCCAAACCTGGCAACAATCAATCAAAGCCAATGCTACTTTGTACACACTGCTTTTGGAACACCAAGGAATGAAAAGGCTACCCAGAAAAAACCAGGTTCAAGAACTTGATAGGCCTGATTCATGCCCTTAAAAGGATACCCAAGTCAAAGATCAAAAGCACACCCCTCTTATCAGTACAACAGGTACAATCAAGAAGTACATCATTAAAAGAAAGAGTAACTTTCAGCAGATAAGACGCACATACCTCTCCATAAGTCTCTGAAAAGCTGACGGATTAGAAAGGCTGGACAACAATCACTAAAGCATCGCAAGGTCATCACGTATCTAGCACGTAGTCTACAGCACACATCTAGATGCTCCTGGATTTTTGTTGCCAGTATGAGAAATCCAGCATGACAAGTTCAGAGCACCACAAAGCTCAATCAATGACACATGAACAACAAGGGATATGAATAAAATTCACAAATTTGGAGTGACAACAAAATGTGTTATTCGTCCAACTAAAAACCAGCATTGCAAATTGAAGTAATAATTTTTTTCTTTCATTAGTTCACAAAGGATCCAGGTTAGCATGAAAGAAATGTAAAATAAGAAAATTGTAAGTAGTCAACCCTACTAAAGGAGCATATATTCAATATATTCTCTATCAAAGTTAATATAGGTTCAATTTATTTTTTAATACAAAATAAACCCAATTTCTTCCAAGTAGCCCCACACGTGCAAAAAAAGTCCTATTTTTTTCTTCTCAAAGGTCAAAATACATGAGCAATAGTATGGATTTTTTGGCACAAGGGGACTACTTGGTAAAAAGTAGGATTACTTTGACCACAATATACGTCGAATCTATACTACCTTCATATTAAAAATATATATATATATATTATTATTATTAACAAGGTTGACCGCCTTAAATTTTTTTAGATTTTATATTTCTTTCATGTTAATCAAATGAATTCTAAATTAATAATGACACCACAATAAACAGCTCAATCCAAGAGCGAACTGTTGCATCACAAATGCATGTTACCGTATGTTTCTGCGTCTTACTCTACGCATACAGTAAGTTAATTCACAAGAAAATGTCAGGAAAAATAAAATGACAATAACTAGGAAGGAAAATAACATACCTCAGCACAGAATGTCTTTTCTTGTAATTCATCCGCTTCTCCCAGAAGCCATGGATTCAGCCATCCAAGCCAAACTTCAGGTCAAATCAACAAAGGTCAGACTCCTCATGCCAACAAATGTCCAAAAAGATCGTTTCCCCTCATGACTAATACTAGATTCTGTAAAGTCAAATATATCAGTTCCGAACAAGGATGAGACTTGTCAGAAGCAAAAAAGGAATAAATTTTATTATCCACGCTTATCCAGCTACATCCAGGCATCTTCTTAAGCCCTTTATCCTTTATTAAAGACCTTACTTCTCCCACAACATTCCATCTGCCCGAGGAAGCAAGTATATTAGAGAGGGACACATAATTGGAGGCATTATCGGGCTCCATTTCAAGGAGACGCATATGAGCCAATTCTTGCATCTTTGCATTTCCATGGATCACTGATGAATCCAACAAGGCTCCCCAAACACTCGGTCCGGGCTCCGCAAGCATAGATTTAATGAAATTTAGAGCTTGATCTAGCTGACCTGATCGTCCTAACAAGCCAACCACGCATGAGCATACCTCTTCTGTTGGCATGAGACCATGTTTTGTAACCAATGTATTGTAGATGACCAAACCTTCAGTCAATAACCCGGCCCTTTCACAAGCAGAAAGAACTCCAACAGATGTCAAAAGATCTGGCCTTATCCCAGTTTCACACATCTTATTGAATAGGACGGTAGCTTCCTTGCCCATTCCATGTAGTCCATAACCGGAAATAATCGAACTCCAAGAAACCTGATCATTAAGCGAAGAATCAGCATAAAAAACAGCCCTTGCAGATTTCATGCAGCCGCACTTAGAATACATGTCAATCAAGCTATTTTTCATGGTAACATCATGGTTTAGATCCGATCTAATTGAAAATGCATGAACCTGCCGCCCCTCTAACAAGCCAGCAAACGATCGGCAAGCAGAAAGGACAATTAACAGTGATACACGATTGGGCACTAGTCCATAATTCACCTGCATTCTTCGAAAAAGGCCTAAAGCTTCTTCAAAATCACCACTCCTAGCATAGCCGCCGATCATAGCAGTGCATGAGACAACATTCTTATAATCCATCCAATCGAAAACACGCCTAGCGGCAATCAAAAGATTGCATTTCGCATACATGTCAATCAAACAACTGCCAACATGAACCTGAGAGGTAAAATCAGAAGCCAACCCATTCCTTATCACAAAGCAGTGGATCTGTCGACCGTACCAATCCCCATCAACACCCTCAATTGCACACAAATTGAGAAGAATGGCAACAGTGAAGCCATCAGGTCTGATCCCTTCACTGCCCATCTGTGTAAGCAGCCCAAGAACCTCCTCGCTCAAAGCCGAACCCCCCACACCAGCACAAGCCGTCACCACGACATTCCAAGAAGCCGCATTCTCAGCGGCATATCATCAAACACCTTCCTCGCCGCAACGAAACACCCGCACCTAGAGTACATAGCGGCGATTGAGTTGGAGACAACCAAATCCGCCGCAAACCCGCTCCTCAAAACCCCGCAATGAACCATCTCCCCGACCACAGAGTCCCCTGCCTCGCCGCACACTTTGGCAACGGCAGAGAAGGTATAACTATCCGCACAGCCTTCGCGGCACATGCGCACGAACAGCCCCATCGGCTCGCGGGAAACCTGCGCCTCGCGTAGCTGGTGATGAGGGGGTTGTAGAGGAGGGCCGTTGGGACGGGGACGGAGTCGCAGACGGAGCGGGCGGCGAGCGAGGGAGCCGGACGCGGAGTAGGAGGAGACGAGGCTGGCGGCGTAGAAGGGATGGCGGTGGAGGCCGAGGGAGATGAGGAAGGCGTGGGACTGGCGGCGGCGGCGATCGAAGTGAGAGGTCGACGCGGCGGCGGACGATGGCGACGGCGGAGGAGATGCGGCGGTGGAGAGGCGGAGATACCATCAACAAGCATGCGGCGGCGTGGAAATGCGGCGATAAGAGATGCCCACTGGACTGGTATTGAGCTAATTCAACTACAAATTATCTTTAGCTTATAACTAAGATACAACTCTCTTTCTATCTAATATTAATATATAAAACCGATAATTTTTTTAATACACGCGTCTCCTGTGATTAATTTATAATATTGTCTTTTTATTTTATATTAATAAAAATATTATTTTTTATTACAAATAAAATTTGTTTCAAATACTTTAATGTTTTTTTATTATAATTAAAATTTATCTTAATTTTTTCATTTCTTTTAGCCTGCACCTCGTGACGGTTAGCTTCTAATTATATTATAATGAATTTATAACTTTGTATTTATTTTATTCTTTTTACTTTCTTCACATTGTATCGAATTTATCACAAGATCAAACTTCGGAGTGGGATCTTAGTCGTTGTCGGAGTTATAATTTATATCTACTCAATTACCGGAAGCAAATGCAGTATTTTTTGGTACAAAAAATAAAATCTTTCTAAATTCTAAAGTGAAATGCTCATGTTATTGATCGCTACATCTTTCAAGTGCTAAAACTATATTTGCATCCTTTCAAATATATATATATATATATATATATATATATATATATATATATATATATATTATTTGCATCACAAAATATTAGCTTGTACACATTAAGTTTACCTCTGCTAGACAAAATGTGGTGTCATACGCAATTTATATTAGAAATAGACCTTAATTGTATAGATACAACATTGTTAAATAAGCTCTGATTTAAAAATAGACTTTAACAGAATGAAAAGATAGACTTTAAAATTAGATTGTTCAAATTTCCTCTTTTTGCATTTTTAAATCCATTTTCTATTTATAAGAATAGATTACAGCAATTAATGATAATTGTAAAAGGAAAAACACAACAATTAGAGGGCATGCACTTCAAGTTTCAGAACGGAGTGTTTACTATACTTTGCCCGATCAGTTTAATTTGCAAACCGAGCTGAGTCAATCAAAAATATGTTGAATCTTTACTCATTATTTTTGAGGCAAGTGAACCTCGTTCACAACTTGCCGATACAAGAATTAGAACTTACAAGATTGTTGACTGCAAGAAACGAGCGAGTAGTGACCCTGCGCAAGCTCAATCTGAGCCAAGCTAAGAGACTGCCTTACTCGGATCATTAGGTCCAAATTTAACGAGGCATTATAAGGACCTTTTATCAAAAAGGGGAGAAAATTTATCAATATCACCAAATAGCAGAAAAATTAGGCTGAATTTTCAGAAAAGAGAGAAAATATGAATGGTCTAAATATTCTCATTTAAAATTTAAATAAGATCGAAAATTTATAGAAAATAAAGAAAAATTTTTTCAAATGGACCACTCACGTTGTATCTGGCCACCCCTGGCCTAGGGGCAGCTGGCAACCCTAGGCCAAGGATGGCCGGGTCGGTGAGGCCTAGGGCGGCAAGGCCAAGCCACCAATACAATTGTCGTGCTGCTTAGGGCTACTTTTTAAAGATCTTATTTTAGAGAACATCTTTGTCATTATAAAAAATATCTCCTTTTCAGATAATTATTTTTAATTTTCTCACAATTAAGTAATTAGGGGTGGGCATTGGTCGGACAGACATCGGACGAATTATTGTCCGCGTCTGTCCAAAATTTCATCTTATAAAACTTATCCGACCTACTTCGGATGTCAAATTGTCCGTCGGGTCCGAACAATGTTCGTGGACAGTTCGAAATTACCATATTTTCAAAAAATTCTCCAGCGCCGCCGTTGCCTCCTCCACCGCCTGCCCTCTGCGACCGCGTCTGCACTGCTAACAAAACCCCTCTGCTGGAACCGTTGGAATCGGCTTGGTGAGTCTGACACATCTACAATGTCGACGTGCTCGGCAGAGGTGGCGGCTGGCCGAAAAATGGCTAAATAGAGGTGGTCAGTGGTGGGTGACTAAATCCGGCCAGCCTTGGCGGTGATGGGCTCCGCTCTTATTGGGAAAGGCCATGGGAGGGTCGGCAATGTCAAAGTAGTGACTCGGACGGCCGCGACAACGGTCGCTGGCAACAAAATCGACGACACAAACACATTGCTAGGCACGGCGTCGTGGAAGCCGGGTGGACGGCCGGGGTACTCGGGGCATCACGGCAACGCCACGGCAGGGCTTGGTGGGGACGATCGGCGACAAGGCGACGTCAGCAACGAAAAGGGGTGGCGCAGAATGGGTTTGGACGGGGAAGAGAAAAGGGGTTGGGGGGTTTGAGCGATGGCAATATCGTAAATAAGACTTGACTTGACTCGACTCAACTCCGTCCCGAGTCAATAATAATAACTAACTCGAAATAAATCCTAAAAAAATCCATAAAATAGAAAATTTTTTCATAAAATAAAACAAATACTACAACATCATAATGACATGTTTTATAACTAATAACCCACCCAAATTCCTTGTAACGCATCATAATGCTATAAACGACCTAAAATTAATTTTACGATCTACTATATATAAAAATAAAAAATAACTGACATACTTTTATATATTCTAATAACTTATGATATTATTATCATATATTTGGGTACACATGACCTTCGTAACTCATACACGCGACCGGCATCGGCTCAGTACACATATTTTAAAACATACTCGACTCGAACCAATGTCTGAACCGACCGGTTTATAAGGATAAAACCCTAACTCAGATTACGGTTTTTACATTATGTTTACAATGTGATATATTTTTTTCGAAGATGGATCATACAAGTTTATTATTAAATGTAAATGAACAAAATGGATGTGAAAAACATAGTAAAAATTCGATTGCTAAAGAAAGAAAATCTATGGACAATACATTATCAAAAAAGGGAAAAATAGTATCTGGTGTATGTACCTATTTTGATAGATAATATTAAAAAATTGGAACATTTTTTATTTATCGTTATTGTGAAAAGAAGTTTGAAGAACTGAAAGTTATGAAACTAATCATTTATAGAAGCATATTAAAATGAAATATCCTAATTTTAAAATTAAGAGGATATAAAACATGAGTAATTAACTTTTTTGTATTTTTTTCATGTAGGTGAGCTAGATAAAGAATAAATTATTAGAATATTTTATCTTTGAAGTAAATATAATATTGGACTACATTTTAATGCCAATAATTATTTTAAAGTTTTTATACAATGATTATCTTTTGTTTGACTTTAAAAATTGAAAGCATGTTAACTAAATTATAAGTGGTTTGATATGATTATTAATGTGAATGTATAGTTTTAAATTTATAAATATAAGAGTGATTTTTATCCTTTTTATATGTATGCTATTTTTAGATATTTAAGATAATAAATATTAGTTTTATGTATAAACTTAATTAATTTTACTGTATATTTATATTTTAAAATTTTCATAAACTATAATATTAATCTTATAAATGTTGAAGACATTATATTATTGATATAAAATATCGAACACTCGGTCGGACAAAAAATATCCATATGTAGTTTGTTTTAATTCGTCAAATTTGGTCGGACATACTTCAAACGTCGGACGGACAAATAAATTCGGACGTCCACGCCCACCCCTACAAGTAATATTAACAAATCTCCTCTTTTTTTGTAAAAAACTCAAATAAAAAGTTAATTAAAGCCCAAGCGGACTATTATCTGTCCTAGGATTGACACGTGTTTAATGATTCAAATTTCATTATTTTAAATTACAAGATGTCATTTGAAGAAGAAAATTAGCACCGGTTTGTTTTGTTCAAATTAATTTTAGAAGTTGAATTTTCTTCATGAATTTGGCCGAAGCAAATCTTTATCAGACCCACTTATTATATGTAGAAAACCTATCCTCCTTAATTTTGTCATAGCACTTCGGTACGGATAAAAGGATAGAAATATTCAACTAAGGTAAATACTACATAAACTACATATTCGAAAGGTCCTTGTGCCAGCCAAAAATACATTATATTTAAGAACCACTGGGGAACAAAAATCCCGGTACAAGTTACATAATCATAAGCCATAACTAATGACAAATGCAAGCAGTCCCCCACACAAATCACTTCTTGTGGCCATTAAGATAACGATCATCACATACAATTCATTGGGCACTAAACACTACGCAGGATTCTATCGAAATATTGCACGGAAAAACAATTCTGGGAGGGGGAGGAAATGAGGACGTTTTTGCCTAGCCTGTCATTCCTCTTCTCCAACTTCTGCTTTGCCTTTCACTAAATCTACAACCCAAGAGAAATAATAATTAAACTTCAAAATCTTCAATGTCACGACTCTTTTTTAATTTTTGAATGTCACAACTCAATTTACAAAACGAGAAAATCAAACTTCGTTAAATCCAATGCCTGTTACTAGAGGTCATTGTTGAGAATAGTCCTACATCCATAATGGATATGAGTTACGAACTCTATAACAAATCACTTTGAATAAGGATAAAATTTTCTTTTGATATCAGAGTCATCACCTCATAAGCTCACCCCCTTCCCCCAGCACGTTGTGTTAAAAATATGAAGCACAATAAGTAGTGCAGGCGTTTTTTAAAGGCTTGAGTGACAAGTCCAATAGTAGTGTGAATGTTTGTTAAAGCCTGCTAAATAGCAAAAAAAATCTAGGTTATCTAGGCTTTAAAAACTCAATTGCTGAGTAGCTTAACCGCCTCACGAGTACAAGAGTGTTTAATAGATATGAGTTAGGACCTTAATAAATACTAAGAGTTGGACTACCTAAGTGACTAGCTAATTATTTTGTATAAGGCCTAAATCTTCCAACTCGTGACCATATCTTTAAGATAATTGGATTTTCTTTACTAGAGATACTTAAAAAGGAAATACTACTATCTCTTCACACAAACATTTAAAAAAAGGGAAATACTACTTGTACTTCCAAAATTTACTTTAAAGGCTCACATTATATTTACGTGAGAATTAAATAGCACAACTCCCAATATTTTAAAAGCTATCAACGCGACTAAAAAGAAGTGTAGCACAACTCTACTTAAAAGGATGTCATTCTAAGTGTTAAACATGAAAAAAAAAAAAGAAAGAAGAAGAAGAGAAGATTGACAAACAAGATATTTATAGGCAATATTTGCCAAAGTCTCCTTGTTATAAATGAATGCAAAATGATCGGACCAACTTTTCTCCTTAGGTATGGTAAAAATAATAGAAAGTTAAAATAGACATAAAAAACAATCCAATATGCAGATGAATACAATTGTTAAAAAAACAAGAATGTTTCAATAATGATAGACAATGATGGCTACAAGTATTACATAACAAGCATATGCTACCTTACGTTGAAATGTATTGCAGCGTAGTATCTAAGCTAATTATCAAGTTTAATATCCTCTGCATCTGAAAAGCTCCTCAGAACCTGATTTATGTGCAAACAACTATCACACCACCATCCAAAATATGAAAAAAGTTTATACAATGTCAAGTTGTTCACAAGACCAGAAAACCTCACCATGAATCCTACGTGCTAACATGAAATTTTCTCACCTCATTTATGACCAAGGGTTGACAACAGGTAATGCATCATTGGATAAAATGGTTTCAAATAAATAAATAGCCATGTTTTTATTACTTAACGTGATTTTATATACCTGATACAAGTACCACGACACATAAGCATCAGTGGCTGCGTACTCAAGCTGTGCCCTTGATAATTCCTTAGCCTCCCAATTCCCTAGTCTTATCCTTTGTGGTTTATCTAACTGCAAATAAAATTTAAGTTAAGAAGCTAAAACTAGTTTATCAAGGCACCAAACAAGCATCCAAACTTAAACATGATAAGTAAGGTTATAGATAAGGCTTAGTCCCATAGGTGCACAATTCAAAAATAAGTAAGGCTTAGTCCCAATATAGAAGGTGTTTAGTCATTTCCTACATGTAGTAATAACAAGTAAAAGAGCAAAGTTAGAGCTACTTTAGCAGAACAAAAGATTCTGTGAAATACTAAACCACACTTGTTCCATTTACATCAAAATTTGGGAAGAACCTGTAACTGCTGCTTATAAGTAAGGTCATAGAAAGAGAAATATGTGGACCCATGGAGATAGCTAAAAACATTGCACGGGCATGCTATGTTAAGAAGTGTGTAGAGAAGTTATTTGGGATTGTGGGGAATGAAAACATTGAAATTGCCTAAAATACCATCTATTCCCTCACCAAAGGTTTTGAGCTTTTTCTATCCACCATTACAGTTTTATTTTTGCTTTCTGCAAGCAATAATCATCATTTAAATTTCAGCAGCCTTAGGAGTAGAATGAAACAAATGATTTGATGTAAGGCCTTGGGATACAGTTCATCGGTATGCTGCCATTCAGATTCACATGATAGCATCCAATGAACTGTACAAAAGCAATGTTGAATTTTGTAGGTTTATCATGGAACATGCTGCTTCTACCTAGAGTCATAAATGTTCTCAGACTTAACAGTAAAATTTTCTCCCTTGTGAGAGAAATACAATTACGCTTATTTCACTATATGGTCAATGGAGCCTAGCTCCTCAAGATTATCATGTTAAATGATCACTTACAGGATAATATTCTGAAGAGGAATCAGAACAACTAAGATTAAATCTAAAAAACTTATTAAACAATGAAATAACCAAATGGCACGAATGATTATGATTAACTCTCTCATTTGTTAGATCTGCATGGGCTTAGATTAGAGTGAACATGTTTTAACATAGAACTAGCATAGAAGACACGATAGTATTGTATGTGACATTTTCAACTGTATCAAAAGTCACAATAACAATAAACCATAAGTTGAACATTATATATAAAAAGAGCCAGAAAATACCTGCTTGCATGCTAGTGTTTGAACTAGAGAACCAAGGCCCCAACTCTTGGGCACTCCACCAAGTTTCCGATTGGCAAGATGGCTCAGATCTTCTAAATCTTTAACAGACACTTCGTAGTCCTTCCACATCTTTGCAGCATCACCGCCTATTGATGCCCCAACCTAGAAAATTCATATATAACAGGAACTTGCTCATTTTGAAATGAATAATAGAGGTGCTGAAGTTCAAACTGTCCAATGGAACAAACCTTCACAGATGTCCCATCCTCTAAAAGTGATTTAAGAATGGGAGGAATGCCAGAATGGATAATGTGCATTACGTGGCAAAGATCTGCACCTAAGCATATCTGAATAACAGCAACCTTTCGTTGAATACTGCCTGATACAAAGCAAGCTCATTACCAGCTTAGTTTAAAAAAAGGAATTACAATCCACTTTTTTTTCTTCTAAAAATATGAAAAGATATTATTTCAACATTTTAATCTGCAATTTAATCATTGTTACAGCTCAAAATAAATAACAGACAGATCCAACTCTACCCATTCTAGGATTTCAAAGGCGAGAAAATGAGTACAAAATAATAGTACACATCAGATCATGTACCACCTCTGACAAAGCTGGGCCTCCACTCTATATCAAATCCAACAGGAACATGATCCACAGTCCCTTTCCTAGCCGCAATAATCTCCAAAAGCCCCAATGTAGCCTCTCTACTTCCGACACTGTCCTGCTGTACACAATCCGTCCTCCAAATCTAATAGACGGGCATCTCATCTTCACGTCAGCTACAATTACAAACAATAAAATTCAAAATAAACAAACGAAAGAAAGGAAAATACTCATTCTATATACTAAATTCAAAAAATTAGACAAACGAGTTTGATACCAGCTCATAACAAAAGCGAAAGGCTTATTCTGTGACCAACCAAAAGGCATAACTGATAGAAGAAACCTCATTCTATGTTCCCAAAATCAAAATTGGGCAAAGTAAAAAACAAAGAACCATTTTTTTCTCTTTAAGAACCTCTGTGAAATTGTGAATCAAGGAAAGAATCAATCTTTTCAACTAAAAATGAACCAGATGCAAGAACAAATTTCATCAATATTTTTTTCAAGAAATGAAATGGCGATGAAGGAAATAACCAATTTTTATCTACTGGGATCAAAGCAGTTCACCTCGGCAGGGAGAAGTAGCAAGACGCCAACCACCAATCCGAGGAATCGAGGACGATCCAGGGAGTCGCGGTAGGACTCCCCGACGGCGAGCGAGGCTGCCCAGCTGGGCAAGCGGCGGCGGGATGGGGTTACGTCCGAGGTCGGCGTAGGCGGCGGCGATAGGCGGCGCTTGGAGGAGCGATAGGCGGCCTCGGCGGCGAGGAGCTCCTCCTCGAGGACGGGCTCGTCCCACTCCGGCGGCGATGCCGTCAAATCCATGATCTGAAACTAATTTCCCTCGCGCGGTTTTAAAATATTTAAAAATTGGTTCCATGGGCAGGAATGTAATTTGGTTGGACTCGAATTTGAGTCATCTCTCTATTAGGGTTTAAAGATTAGGGGTTTGGGATTTTTTATTTATGTTGGTGGTAATCAGATCAAAATGAATTGAAGTTCAGAATAATGATCAAACATTTTAAAAATAAATCATGTTAGGAAGAAAATGCATGTTAAAAGGAAAAGAGAAGAAATAAAAATTTAGACAATTTCTCACATATTTGTTGGTTAAAAAGAAAAAAATATTAAACAACGTCATTGTTTTTTCACTTTTTCTCGCTTCTTTCGTGGGAATATGCTAGAAAGTTATTGTGAACAAACTAAGATAGAGAGTCTTACACTTAATGATGGCTAGAAAACTCAATTAAAAGTGAGACATATCGTTAAAATAACAAAACGATTATAGATATATTTAATAAATAAATAATTTGGTGAAAGCTGATTGGGCCTTATATTAATTGTAAGGTCTTATAATAGAATCTCAATCAAAATATCGGGTTTTATAATGTCCGAAATAAAAATGCACATCTGTTGAAAAAGCATTGAGTTGTTAATGTGCTTGATCCTTATTATCCATTTACATACGCAGTTCAGCGAACAAACAAGTTTTTCATTGGTAACGTTAATAGTGGGCGTACTTTCCTTCAAAAGTGCTCCAAGAAAAAATTTCTTTTCCTCAAAAGGCATCCAAAAGTTTTTTTCTGGAACATGACCAACTAAATACACCTCTCAAAGGGCTTTATTAGAACTTAGGACAAGTCATCCCCAACATTCTCAAGCTTTCACATAATCCTCAACATGTATTAGAAGCTGCAATTTGTTATCCTTGCACCATCCCCTGTTTCTTTTAAATTGTAACATTTCCTATAGAAAAACGACGCAAACATCTTCCAACCACAGGCAAGCTTATTTGCCATCTATGAAAAAACACTTCACGGGACCAGAAGCATAGACCATGCAATTAGGAGACAGGAAATGGATATACCGATTAAAAACATGCTGCATAACGTAGTTCATACTTACAAGAATATACATGAGTGAACTAAAACTACAACACTAGCTGTAAAGATAGCAACACCAAAGTAAGACTTTTGACCTTGGCCAATGCATTCCCAATAGTCCAAACAACCAGTCTCCATCCAACAAGGAATACTTGATCATTATATTTCCTTAGTTTCCTGATTGTGAACAAGACAGTTCCAAGCAAATATTCAACTATCTTGCCCGAAGAACATTGTGATTTTCATTTCCTAGGATCAGCATGAACTACAATTCTGGATAACAAAATTTATCTGACATCAATACCTTAAGACCGAATATTTAGGCAGGGAACATACTCAAGAGGATTTTTTGGAAACCAACGCTTATGGAGCAACATTTTGGCCCTCAAACGAACTTCAAAGCAGGGAATTCCTTCCCTGAAATACCTACTGCAAAAATTCCTGTATTTACAGCTATTCCCTGCATCTGCCAGCCAAGCTCAAAATAAAGCTTTTTCACAAGGTAAGAACCCCTTATTCAGAGGCGTATTTTGTACCCAATACGCTACAGCCTACAGATAACAAAGAGACTGTGTCTGGTTGCGGGCATGCCCATCATGATTATCTGAGCAAAAAGGGGCAGAGATAAGATTCAGGGAACAATGCAACTATTCAGGCCCAACTCAACCAAAGTGTACTGAAGAAGAATTATCACGGTTCTGATATCTGATTAAAGTTGTACAACAACCAGCATTTTCTTCAGGAGCCATAAATGAATTTTCTACATATTTTTCACAACCATGCTCTTCCTTAATCTCATCGTCTTCATCTTCATTATTCACAGAACTTGAGCAACTGTAGGACTCCTGTATCATAGACAGCAAGTCACGTGCAGAAGTGGGCCCAAACTTCTTTTCGCCTGCAGCTTCAGGCACAACAAATTGATTCCTCTCACCAACACAACACTTTTTGGGAGTAGGAACACCATTCTCTCCGGTAGGGCACAACAATGTCAAAGGCACAAAAGAAGGCTGGTTTTCCCCTGCCCAATCCATAAAACTCGCTGCTGGCACTAATTCACTAACACCCAATTCTCGAGAAGATTCTTCTCCAGAAGCCAAAGCACTGCCTTCCTGGCATTTGCCTTCAACATGAAACTTGCCAAGCTCCAAATCTGGTCCATAGAGAACATGAAGATAGCAAACAGGAAAAAAATCGCATACAAAACATTTTCTAAAGTGAGATAAAGAAGCCCAAGTTACCTATTCCATCAGTCCCCCCAACCTCCACTTCATTCAGCTTCTTCTTCAGCAATTCTGCTCCAGGAAATATCATCAGATTTATATTGATTAGCTCTTCCTTCTCAGTGTTTTCCATAGGTTTGAACCCAAAGGCTGATGTCCACGTATCCACTAAACTTGGAATTGCAGAAATAACCAATAACTCAACCTTTAAAGACTTCAACATCTGACAGACCACAAGCACATAAGTTTCAAGTTTTTGCCTTGCTCATTTGCATTGAAAAATCAAATGAAAAAGTCAGAAAAACATTATCAGCAGAAAAAGCTGATCATATGTTAGACCCAGCCTCACTTGGTCTCATTTGATCTCAATATTGATGTGTTTTAATTATATAAGATAGGTAAGGTGATGCCAGAGCATATAAGGAAGCTTTGTTGTTTAGAATCAAAACTGCTTTAATAAGAGTTTTATTTTAATATGTTCCTCATTTTAGTTTACCTACTAGGAGTGTCATAATTGGTAATGTTATTTCTTGCCAAGTCATCACTTGTATCAGGACTTGATGCAGGAAAAAATATGGAGCATTAATTTAGTTTAGTTCTATACTTAATTTAGACATCCTATTGTTAGTAAGTTCTTTTATTTCTTTCAAAATTAGAGTACTATTATGATTAGGCTTTCATTTGGTCATTTTCTTATGCCTCAAGTTTCATGAGTCTATATAAACCTTTGCTATAGCCCTTGAAAGGAAGAATTTTCGCCACCATGTGCCAACTATGGTGGTTTTATCCTCTCCCTGGTGCCAACTTCGGTGGAAACCCCTTGGTGTTGACTGCTGATTCCAAGGCCAACTATCCTTACCCTGCAACATATCCCTTCGATTCTCCATTACTTTTGGCATCAAGAGCCTTCATTTCACCTAGGGATGAGTTCAGATATCCAATATCCATTAATCTAATCTGAATCTGACCTGTTTATATATGATCCGAAACCGTCTCGGATTAGATTTAGGTTCGGACTTTTCGGATATATAGTATATCTTCGGATTGGATATGGATTTGGGGTGGTCTGATCCGTATCCGATGCCCCAAATGAAGACGTACTCTTGGATATATTGATGAAAATTTTCTTCATGTACATAACTCAAGGTTGAGTTCTTTTGAAGGCTAGGTGAATTGATGCAGGACATACAAAAAATTAATTTAGTTTAGTTTTATTCTTAATATAGGGATCTGATCTTTTATATTAATTTTAGATTCCTGCAATGATTAGGTTTTTATTTGATTGTTTTCTTGTGTTACAAGTTTCATGACTCAATTTAAGCCTTTGTTATAGACCTTCAAGGGGAGATTATTTATTAATGATATTTTGATATTTAGTGGATTCCAATCTTTATTAGAGTCGACTCCTTTGACACCCGTGTGTTAACTCCACTAGTTTTATCCTCTCATTATTGACTCCGCTGGAAACCCCTTGGTGCCAACACTTAGGCTAACTATCCCTATCCCACCACATATTCCTTCCTCTATTCTCGATCAGACCTTCATTCTATATATATAGCTTCAAGCTTTCATAGTTGCTTAATCATGTTCTCTTTGAACAAATAAATGTATAACAACCTTACCCAAATGTATCATAGTCAGCTAAGTCATTTCTTCAAAAGTGATAAATTAAAGTTATGATCTATAAGCACAACCTACCTAACCACTAATATAAGAAATCCTATTTCAGTAGGCATTATATGAGACTAATTTTGTGAGATCTTACCATCTACCAACTTTTGAAAAATTCCATCTTCAAAATTCCTTTTTCCTCAGCCCATAGGTCTTATCCATGGCCATTTCAACCTACCATCTAATACAGCATTGTATCGGCTCTGAGACTATTTATAACAACTTAGCCCTAATACAATATGATGGGTTAACTCATTTCCTTAAAAGAGATTAACCAAAGTTAAAGATCTATGGGCACACATAGGATCTTACTCTCTTCGAATGTGGGACTAATTTTGTAGGATCTTACAAAATTGTCTGTTCTGGAGTAATCCTCTATTATAGAGGTCAGTCCTCACAAAACTTCCAACCTCCATATATGAGATATTGTGACAAACTAAAAATTTTGGTTTAGTACCATTGGCAAGCAATGAAGGAAGATCCTTCCAAACAAAAACTATCTGAGGCATCTCATCCGATCGTAACAGCCCACCCAAATATAAACTGATGGGCCCAAGTCATCTCATCAAAATGGTTAACCTAAGTTGAAGATCTATAAACGATCCCCATTAATAAATTGGATCTTATCCTAGTAAGTAATCGCTAGGCGACTATTTTTGGAGATCTCACATTCCACCAACCTTAGACCTATAGACCTATAATAGGATAAACAGAGACATAAACATAGAAAAGGATAATCTTTCTCAATGGGACTCTTCAAGGAATTGATGTACAAATACAAATAAAGTATTCACTTTAATATGAAATGGATATATCAACATATTTCTGACTATACTTACTAAGAATCTTTGGCCTATAGGTCTAACATTCTATCTCACATCTGGTCCAACCCACTATCTAATATTGTCCTGAGTCAGCTTTAATACCATTTGTAAATTGATGGACCTAAATAATCACTTCAAAATGGTTAAATCCAAGTTGAAGATTTATACACCATCCCCACAACTATATCGAATCTTTGCCCAAATATGTCTTAAATGTGGCACTAATTTAGGGGATCATGCACCAAGTCCTCCCAAGATTGAAAATCTAAATGGTCATAAAATGATATCACAACTAAGAGGGGCCCAAGTCGCTCTTGGCTTTTGTGTGCTAAGCCATACCCACGGCAAAGGATCCCTTGTTCCTAACAGCTTATGGTACGCTTGGTTCCAAAAGTGAAAAGCCTAAAAAGCTTAGAGCAAGGGATCCCTTTTACCTAACTGCTTATGGTAGACTCGGTCAAAACCAAATATAACCTCCACTTTGAGTAAGCAATTAATATAACCTCCATTTTGAATAAGCAATGTATGTTAATAAATAGCTTAAAAAAGTAAGGTCAAAGGCATAGCAGAGAATCCAACCCTGATATACCTCCTCTATTGCATTGAGAAGCCTTCTGCATATTCCCCTTCGACGATATTCACTACATGTCGCAATCAGAGGAATCTCAGCCACCTTTGCTCCATGGACCCTGTAAAACAAGATGATTTAATTTCCTTGACAATGACCACATCCATATCAAATTTTTGCAAAGCAAAAGATATTAAGCTAAAATATATGACAATGATAAATTGCACCAAATATGCCATTGCAAATTTAATGACACCAGAGATTCAAGTACCTCATTGATGCTACAGATATAACTTCATCGTCTTTCTCCACAAGCACAGTGTAAAACCCTTGATAGTTTAAGCGAGTATAATCTGATCTGATACATCACATACAAAATATGGCATAGTTAATACACAATTAGGGAAATAAAGAGCCATTTCACGTACATAAACTTCTGTATGAAGGAATGCAATATAAATAACTTGAACAGAAAATGTGACAACCTGGAAAGATGCAAAGCCTGCTCAGGTAAGACAGGATCTTGATGGGCCACAAAAATAAAACTAATCTTATTTAAGTTCATTTCTCTTATGGAGAAAACTACTCTTGTTTCAGTTCATTTCTCTTATGATAGCATTAATCCCATAGCTTCAACAACAGAAACACTAAACTTACAGAGAACTACTCTTGTTCAAGTTCCCTTCTCTTATGAGAACACTAAGCTCATTTGAGAAAGGGACATTTTTTACAATCTTTGACAGAAGCTTCTTCCACCTAATACCGAAAAAATTAAATAGAAAGAACCCACATGGTAAATAAAAACTTAATACAAAATATTGAAAGAAGAAATCCCCAAGAGATTTATTATAATTTGACAATACTAGGTCTTGCTATATAGAATGCTACATGGTAAAACCCAGTAAGCTGCCATCAAATTACTAAGTAAAAGCACAAACACATAAGGCATTATCCTTAAGCAAAGAAGGAAGTCATTCATCATTCCAGTCCTTAAGAAGAGACATCTTTCACCATTCCATTCCATCCCATCCTCTGCTATAATATGTTGCAACCAAAAAAATGCAGATTTTTAATTTCATTTCGGCTATATGATTTTTTATAATTTCACCTTGTCTTCCAAGACCTTAAACTTTCAAAGTTGTAGAGTCTTCTTGTTTTCTTCAACAAAGCATCAATATGAACCAAAATATGTTAACTTAAAAATGCAAGCAACCAGTAAGCACCCTTATCAATTGATGAAAATTCAGCCACACTACACCACCTCTGTTTCAATCTGACACATAAGATTCACTGCTTTGAGCAAAATCAAGTTATAGAACTTTGATCCAAGATTATAAGAGTCAAAGAAAAAATGCAATCACAAATGACATTGCAAAAGTTAATGATATAAAGCAGACAATATTAAAGCGGAAACATCTTAATATTAGAACATATGGAATTGGGTCAAGATAATTACCCTCTATTGTATACCACATGAGGTATCATGTCAATTCCCGTTCGGGGATCTTTCATAGGAAGAAAACACTCTTCCATTATGGTAAGGGCAACAGCTAGCTTTGAATTGCACTCTGCTATAACTGCAAGTTTTTGTGCAGAATGAAGCTTCTGTTCATCATGCAAACATCGTAAAATTGTCCAATAAAAACCATCGGAGATGGGATTCAGAACACCAACACGTGAGCGTAAGCCTGAATATATCTGACACGACCAACAATAAAAACATATCAGAACAAATTGATCAAGATATGCCCTAAACATTACACCCTTTTTTTCAAAGCAAAGAAAACAAGAGCAATTGATGCACTTTCCATATGGTATAAAAGTTTATATAATTTGACCATAAGGAGAAGCATATTCCACACAAGAAATAAGCCAAAGTCAACATGTGCTTATTATGCGTTTCAATAATCAAGAAGAAATGGAAAGGAAATGTTTATCTTTTTTATTTATTACTAAGAGACTACAGGGCTCTCTTAGAAGTACGTAAATTATAGCAACTATAGCCCAGTTTACATTTTTCTCACTGCTCTGCCAGATCTATAAATGACATGAAGCCATCTGGATCAATGTACCTGTTGACAGTTTTGCCCACAAAACCATGTATCCTGAATCACCACTTTTTGCATGCTTTCCAGATTAATGCACGCTCCATGATCTGTTTAAACATAAATTTTAAAAAAAATGTGATAATTTAGCAAATTATCAAATAAATAAATTGCAGTAACGGCTAAGAAAATCATTCTCCACACCAAACTTTTAAATGCAAAATCAGTACCAGGAAAAAAACTCTTATTTAACTCGATAGCACTTCATTTTTGAAAAAATAAACAGAGAAATTTAAGCCAAAAGCAGGAATACCTTTTTGATAATAAAGAAGCAGAAAATTTACAGTAGAAAGTGACAGAAAGCAAACAACAGCGTCAAAGAAAATCTACAACCTTATTCAACAAATGTACAAAACAGAGTAATCTTCATTTACACTTGCTAAGACCCCATCAGATACACCAAGTCATTGAAGTCACTACTCACTGTAGCACTTACTCTGCAACTCTTTGAAAATTCTTCAAACTAGCATTTCAGATCCTAGTTAATTAAAGCCAATGCAAAGATTTCCATGTTGCTAGCAAATAAGTACATTACAAAGAACTGGACTAAACATACAACTACAGCATTTATTTTACATTTTCATTTGAAAAAGATATTATACATGAATTGCAAAAGTTTATTTTTGAGGATGAAACGCAAATCTTCTTGATCACAAAGAAGTCTAGGCCTTTCATCAAAGCATATTAGCACTAGCAACTAGCAAAACCAAGCATATCGGCTCAACATTCTGAAGAATATCCATTGCCACGGGCATTCAAACAACAATACTAGCAACAAACGGCAAAAAGAACTGCTTAGGGAAAAGAAAAAAGAAAAAGATACATACACTTATGTTCACACTGTGAACATTTAAGTGCATCCACAGGGAACATGTCTGATTTCTCATGTACTACATTCCCACAAATCTGACAAACACAGTATGAGCAGTACCAATTGCCCTCGGGGAGTTCCTACATCATATGAAAAAGAAATAAAACTAATCACTTTTGGCCCTATAACACAGACCTTGGGAACAGTAATGTATATCCAAAAATCACCATGAAGAACACAAGCACACATACTACTACATGCTACAACAACAAAAAGAAGACACTTAGATAACCTAGATAAATACAAGCAATCAGCACATAGAGCAAAAATGGTAAATGAATACAGCACTGGTAACAAAATTATTATAATAGTTTAAGAATCATCACTTGCCCTAAAAGTTTAAGTTATCAGGGAAGGGAAGATTTCGGCATTTATCTCAACATGTCCATGCAAATAAAGCTTTCCGTGTACCACCAGTAGGTGCTTAGGCACTGATACCACATAAAAATATCACTTTCCATACATGTGTAGGCTTATGGAGAAGAGACTACTTAAGTAATTGTATAAACAATTATAGATTCAAAGACAAAAGTTAATGAGATCTTTTGATCTAGCTCCATGAGACTAGTTTTAAGTATCCAAGAAGTCCAAGCATTTTTAAAATGTGAAGAGCATAAACTAGCATATAGATTTAATTTCGTATATATTCACTATATATTTTAGGGAAATCTCTGTCTAGGACTTGTCTAACATCAAAATTTTTCCTGACCAAATTTAGTCAGAGCACCAAGAATACTAACTATAGATAACACATCAAGACATAAGACTGAGCAAGTTCCTCAAGGCCCCTTAATGATTCCAGCAAGGCTGAATTGGGCAAGATCTTGCACGTCTATCTTCCACCCACAGCACCTGATCCCCTCCATGAGTTTACCACTGAGGAAACTTCCCACAAGTCTACTTCCTCATCAATTTCATCAAGCATTTTGTAGGAAAAACTGATGCATCTGCCACAAAACACTGTTCTGCAAGTTACTTGCCCACAGCTCCGTTATTAGCACCAAGGATGTGGTAGAAGTTCATGGGACACGGTAACAACTTTGAGGATAAGTTCTGGCTCACTAATTTAAGCATCATTATGATAAACAGTCACAGCAGTCATACTATTTTCACCGTTTCATTAGACATAACAAACAACATCTTATCTATAATCATTTGTCAGATACAGATTTTTAACTAAAAGTATTATTACATAGAATGTAAAGTAACAAATTTATAGTCCCATACAGAAATTTAAGCCCACTGACAACAAAATCCATCTATAATTCAAATGTACCTAACTAAGACACAGGTAAACACCAACTTTTACTGGCAAAAAATAATAGAATCAAACAAACCATCTTGAGTGTAAAAAACCATAAATAAAATGCTGCTAAAACTGAGGTACCTTAGCAGATAAACAAGCTTGATGAAAGGTAGATGGACAGCTGTCACAACAAATCAACTCACCCCCATCTCCACAAAGGCCGCATGTATCATCATTTTGGTCCACTTCCTCATGCCCAACTATTTTTCTGCAACTTTTTCTTGCCTTGTACTCAGAAGACCAAGCCTGAAGCTGACAGAGGGTCAAACTCTTACCAGACTTGAAAAGCAGGTTTAAACAATGCCGGGACAGCTTAGCACCAGCATGTGCTTTAAACTTTGAAACACATAGGATCTCATCACAGCATTCACAAAGGATTCCATGCATCATTACACGACCATTTTTTACAACAATGCCACTCTTTGGGCTATGATATTGGATAACGTCGTTTACAGCAATGATTCCACTGTTTATCAGCCAATATAATACAGTCCTTGGTCCAGAAATGAATTGACTAGCAATAGGAGAAAGTTTACCCTTTTTTGAGAGAGTTCTTGGTTGCAATGTGTAGTTATTCTTCAATTTTCTAGAGTTCCCAATTTTTTTCCGCTTATGTCTCCTTGTGACCAGACAAGAATGCTTGCCAGTAACATTGACCTCTTTGTTTTTTACAATTGCAGCAATAAGAAGATCATCATCATCAAGCTGAAATTCACATGACCTTCTACTATCAATATGACTACATAATCCTGATTTTACATTGTCTGTGCAATTTTCTTTCTCTGAAGATTTTCCAATCAATAATGGTGGCTCGGAATTGGCACAACCTGAAATGCTGTCATCAAATTCATATTCGGGGATATTCAGGATTTTCTCATAAGGTGATACTGAGAACATTTCCCTGTCATTACGTGACAGGTTCCACATATAACTTGATTTCCCTGACCTTCTAAATTTAGTAGAAATTCTGTTCAGAAATAGAGCAGAGCTGACACAACCAGAAGGCCTTTTCAAACCATTTTTTATGGTCTTCTCAAGGCTATGAGGGGCATCATACTGATCCTTACAAACATATGTCAAGCCTATATACTCTGGTTTGACCTTGGGGCATTTTTTCCGGGAAATGATTCCCTTGTCAAACTTTGCCCTGGAAGCAGTTAGTCTATGTGTCTCAAAGCCACCATGCCGTTTTATGGATAGTTCATCTCCAATGAAAAGGGCTCCATCAGTTTGACATCTCTGTGACAGGCTGGGTCTCCTAAAGCACCGCTTTTTTCGTGGCACTGCTACAGATATATGATCAACTGTAGATTGGGGAATACCACGAGCGTTTCTAGTATTCTTGGGAGCTAGATGCTGATCTGTTGTCACTTCTTGTATACTTCCATCTTTTATTTCTTGGTCTTGCATGCTTAAGTTGTCCCTAGAAATAACAGCCTCCACCTCTCCCCATTTAGGACTATCAACAAGTTCCTCTCCCAAAACATCGCTGCATGAAGCAAATTCGCTTGCTGGAATTAGCTCATTTTGTTTTAACTGCTGAATAAATGAGGCATCCATCACATTACCAATGAATTGTTTAGAACATCTAGCGTTTGCTTTACTTGTCACCGAACATTCACTTTTTCCCTTAAGGGCCTTTTTGTAACTAGATATTTTTCTTCCGTTTGGAACAAATCTACTGCCAGACTTGATACATTCAACTGAATTATTACACATACCAGAACGCCCAGAGCTACGGGTTCCTTTATATTTCCTCTCAAGATTCCCATCAATCAACACACCATTGACAATTTTTACCCCACTTCCGTTTCTCAGCAGAAAAAGCTTTCTCTCGGTGTACAGCATAATCAGAAAAGGATCCAGAAGATGCCAACGATGGGAAAGCGGTACAGAAACTTCCTGCCTCTGCGCTCCAGTTTCAATATAATCCAGCACATGAGCTAAATCACACCAAAATTCATTAATATCAGACCACTTCCTTTCCTTAAAGTTCTTGGAAGAATAAAGTCTACCATTAAACAGCCCTTCTCCACACAATTTCCAAGCCTGAGTTAAAGTTATATACAACTTTCCCTGAGGAGACACAAAAATGGCCTCCAGATAAGACTTCCCTGTTCTTCTCCTCCCTCCAATTTCCCACCCAGTTGATATAAGAACCTGATGGATTTGATCACGGAGACGTAAGCGTAGGCCATTTGCAGCGGCAGCATCATCTTTCCTTGGTTTTCTAGGAGAGGAAACATTCTCAACAACTGGAACGGGCTCTTGATACGCCACAAGCTCAGCGCTGTAACTATCTGATAGAGTATTCATGCCAGTAGTTATTACTCCAGAATCTTGTATTGCATCTCTTTCAGGTACAGTATGACCAGCATTTTTAAGATGATGTGATACATCCACAACGGACTCACCAGTAACCACCTCACTTCTGAGTTCCCTCTCCAATTTCACGGATTTGAGGTCAGCAACATTGTCCAACTTTTTGACAAATAAATTCAGTGCTTCAAATTCGATGGAAACATTGCAACCAAGCTTATCCCCATCATTTTCTTCCATTTGTTTGAGTTGAACATGGCGAGATCTCATTTCCTGGGAAGAAGATTCAACTAAATGGTAAATCATAGAACAGCCAGATGTGTTGCTTTGCAAGTTAACGTTTTCAATTTCATTGTGCTGAAGGCTGCTCTCCTGACCCTGGATTCCAAAGTGGGAAGTGGGGCATCCAACTGGAAGATGGTAAACGCTAGATCTTCCACTTGTCCCTTTAGAAAAGGAGTCCTCTTCTAATAGGCACAAATCCTTATTTCCTTTAGTATCTTCCTCAGCATTTACAGACTTATCTGATACTTGTTGACAAAATGAAGAGCTCCCCACATCTTCCGAGCATTTTCTGCTGCTAACTGTTGAACAATCCCCAAAAAGAACATCAACAAAGATTTCGTGCTCTACATTTGAACCTTCAAACTCATCCTCTCCCCAGCTGCAAACTTCATCATCGAATAGCATTCTCACTGTCTCATCCTCGGAGAAGGATTCTTCGCACTTCACCTTTTTACCCGTCATTTTTACACAAACAATCACGCACACAATGTCAAATCATAGATTTTACCACTATTGTGCATAGTAAAGCTAAGTGAAAACTTGTCGCGAGAATAATACCAGTTCATCCATGAAATTTCCATGTCGACCTTCTCCATCTTCAAACCCAGATTCCAAAATTATTTTAAGGCTCTAGTACACTAAATTTCGATGATAGTGAACCAAATGCATCATTTAACATAACCAAACTACGAACTAGCCACGGGTAGCTTTGTTTGTATCAACAACATTAGAAATCCTGGAGCTATCTGCTCAAATACAACAAAGGCAGCAGAATTAACATAAAACACAACTTTGCATCCAAGCAAATAAGTCACACATTTCCAATCAGACATGCAAAATCTCCCACCAAAACCACAGTCCACATCAACTTTCACAAAAGAAAAGCTCGCAAAGAAAAAAAAGCGCCAGTATCAAACCATTCGCACTCAATCACAGCCCAAACTCAAACAAGATCAAAGAAATCATAAATGACAGCCAAAACCAGAAAGAACAAGCCGCATGCCTAATTACACTGACCAAAAATCACCTCGAAATCTGGTAACCACCAGCAAGCGTCGAAATCAGCACCAGGCGCCCAAATCGGCGACGAGAGACATCACAATCCCAAAATGGCACCTCTTCGGCAACGTCACCGGAAACCACTTTTTGTCAGGCACCAACGCAAAAGGGGGCAAGAAAACTGGATCAAGTAATAGGTCCTTGGATGGGCGAGATTGAGGAGAAGCAGAAAAGAGCAATCTTGGGGTTGGGAGGTGAAAGAGGAGAGGAGGATTAGGGGAGCGCGTAGGCCATGGCTTCTCTGCGAGGTGTTCACACAAGAAATGGGGGCTTGCGCGGTATTACCGAGGTGTGTGCAATTTCCAATTAATAAACTTAATATAATTGATTTGATTAATTGATTTCTTAGCCGTTGAGATTAGGAATGTTGATTTAATATATATTAATTAATATTCGTATAAGTATGAGTATCAGTATACTAGCAGATAACCTCTACGTTGTGCTTTGTGCGAATATATATATGTTATTAAAAAAATATAAAATATAAAATTACATTAACTTATCGGAAATTATGTCTGTGTTTGAAAAAATTTTATTACGGAAGAAATTTAGGCAATTATAAAATTTCTCTTTTTTAAGTGTATCTTTCTGGGAAAAAATTTTGAATATAAATTAGAAAGTCAAATTATTGAGAACACCCGGAAAATAGAGATAAATAATAATAAAAAGAATAATAAATTAGGTAATTTTTATTATAATATTCAATCTTTAAGTAATTATACAATCTTAAATAATATATATAATATTAAATAATCTATAATATGAAATTATAGATTAAAATATCTATAATAAAGATTAAATAATATATATCTTAAATAAATATATATTTAATAATATTTATTAAATAATAATCTTTATTAATCTCTAATCAATTGTAAGATAATTGTTATCAAGAAAAGCTTACTTTAGCCTTATTCCTACCCCCAAATAGATATCGGTTATTCGATTATAAGGATGGTCCATATTAATTGATTTAAAAAAATCAAACACCCTCACAATGGTCTCGACCATAATTAAATCCAACCGCAATCGGCGTGTCTCGACAAGAGGGTAGCTGGGCTAGCCATTGAGCAGTCGAGTCTAGTCGAGTTATGCAAATATGACACCTAAATGAATCTAAATTACAAATGAGACTTCAAATACAACTTCATCACTTTTATAAGCAAGACACTCACATTTCATGCATTTCACATAAAAATATTTAGGAGGTGTTTCACGTCGTTCGCATTACATTCACAAAGCATTTACAACCAAAGTTTATGTTCTTCGTGCTGTTAGTTTATTTGGTTTTCACATGGGTCATTCAACTTGTAAAACAAAGCCTAGATGTTCCTTCAACTTATATTTCTTCTTCGCATTGGATACTTGTACCCGTAACATAATTTAGCATACCTAAGTTAATTTTATCTTTCAGTTCAAAGACTCCAGGGCTCGGAGAATACGTGTACGAAATGATTACAACTGTGTACCCTAGAGTATTCTACCTATAAAATAGCTCAAATACATGTTAGGGATAATCATTTTAATCATTCACACACATATATCTCTTGCAATTCTTTATAAAATTCTCTAAAGGCTCTTATACATGAATTCAAGGTGGTTCACTAACCCAAAATATTATTCCCATCATACAGCTTATAGGCCCTAAATAATAAATATATTCGCTCACTATCCTTGTATAAAATTTACATCAATGGCCCAGCAAGCAAACCACAACAACAACAAACAAGTCAACCACCCCCTAATTCATTATTGATCCATGCATCTCTCCAACCAAACTTGTAATACCACACTATAAAGAAATATATGTTATTAATTAAAGATTATCGATCCTGAAATAACTACGAAAAGCAATTCCAAACTAACAAATAGACAACTCATCATACATGGGAAACTTTAACATGAAATTAAAACTCTTCCACACTTACATCATCAATTGAATATGGCCAATAGAGTTTAATCATAATTAATGAAGTATCCACGTATACAAACTTGAATACTCAAACAATAACATGTTGATGCTACACATAAGCCAAAATTTAGTCGAGGATAACATGTCCATTGTAACACCCCGATTTTGGTTCACCTAAGAACCGAATTAGAATTGTTACGATTGAGTCAAGTCATGTCTAAAGCTGCTAATCTATAAGACTTGATCAATAATATAGATCGAAGCAGCCCTCTTGGCATCTCAAAAATGAAAGACATTACTAAATATGTATGAAAATACATTAAATACAAATAAAAGTATGAAAGCAAAAATTTCGTTGAGATTAAGTGTGTATGACATTTATCCTGTCATTTCACCAAAGCTAACTTAGGACGACAAAGCTTAAATATATAATATGAAAAACGTCAATAGCAAACTGGCAAGTGAAATCTAATATTCCATGAAAAAATAAAATAATATATATATTCTCAATGTGAACTCTCAAATGACATATACTGAGGAACCATCTAGCTAAAGATTCAATAGCATCCCGAACTGTAGTGGTGTTATACCACTCTCTTTAATAACTGGTCCCACACTCAGCAAAAAGCACATATCCTAAGCCATCTCCATGTCCTCCATATAAATAATTAAATAACTAAATAAATAATAATTTGATAAATAAATAAAATAAATACATAAACAAATAGTTAATATTAATTAATCATGAATAATAATAATATCGTAGTTATCCAATACAAGAATACATAATTAAATACAAATAAATAATAACATACACGCAACAAATATATATATATATATATATATATATATAATTTAGTAAACATAAATAAGACTAATATTAATAAGTAAATATATCATTAATAATAATAATAAATAATCACCATGCATGACAAACATATTAATAAAAAGAAATAAACCTAAAGAATAAATAAATAAATAAATAAATAAATACTCATAATTTCAAAATATGCTAAATAGTGTGAGATGCATCTAAACTAATGTAGGGGTTATCGAATTACCAAAATTGGTCAAAAAATGGGTTGAACTAGATTGAGTTGGGCTGAGTTAACTCTATCTGAGTTCATTGGAAAGTAGGTTGGGTTGACTGGGCGGACACCAGCATAAACTGGCAAACTCGAGCGGGTGGATGCGAACGCGGACAAACTGGTCGACGATGCTTGTCACCAGAAATTGCCAATGGCAGCGCAGTGGAGGTTGCTGCCTGCAACGATTAACGGAGGACATCGAGGCGAAGGTGATGGTGGTGGTGATCGAGGGATCCCGGCCGCCAGTTGGCCAAAAAATAGTTGAAAATGGACAGAATCGCCACCAAGTATGATGACATCACCATGACGATTGCAGCCATGATGGGGGTTGTGGGTGGTCTCAAAAGTTTGGCCTCGGTGAGGGGAAGCCATTCAAGTAGTCTAATCGGCCAAAGGTGGTTCAACGGCACCAAAAAATGGCTCTAATGACAGTGGCAACGGTGGAAAACTAGTAGACAAAAGCCTTTTCTTGCAGCGCCAGTGGTGGTGATAGGTATAGATAGATAGCTGGCCGCTAGGCCGTCATGGTGGTGCCAGTCCAGTGGGCAAAGGCAGTCTGGAGACTCGTTCGCAGCAAGCCGATGTGGCTGCTGCACTAGGGTTGGAAAAACTAAAAAATGTGGGAATAAATCTCTAAAAAATAGCTGGAAGAAAATTAGGGTTGATGTGGACCGTCCAAATTTTGCCAAATGGCATGATCGAAGGTCGACAACTCATGGACCTAGTAGGATTCACCTAGGATATATAGAAATATAAACGGGAAGCCCGGATTGAGACAGTCCAAAGTCAAAACTAACTCGAGGCCTAAAAGTGACTTTATATGCAAAAATCGAGGCAAGAAAGCTAAATGAGCTTCAAAACCCTAAACTCAATAAGGCAAAAATATGCAACTTAAATCAAGTTGGGACAAAAAGGGCAATCCAATAGTCTAAAATCCCTAAGATACATGTAAATGAGATACCCTAAATGTAAAACCCACGATTCGAGTTAGGGTTTTATATTCAGAACCGGTCGAGTCGACCGTTATTTTTTTGAATTGAGTCAGTTTCAGGACACGTGTACCGAGCCGACGTCGGTCGCGTGTATGAGCTATGAGGGTCATGCGTACCCAAGTATATGATGATAACGTCATGAATACAGCAGAACAGAATGAGTTATCAGAATATATGAGAGTATGCCAGTGATTGTTTTTATTATTTTTACATATAATGGATCGTAGAATTAGTTTTAGGTCGTTTATTGCGTCAGGATGCGTTACGGGCATTTCGGGTGGGTTGATAGCTCTAGAGCATATCATTATGATTTTTTTTATGTTGTTTGATTTTACGGGATTTTTCCCGATTTTTATGAATTTTTTTAGGATTTAATACGACCTAGTTATTATACTTGCCTCGAGCCGGAGACGAGTCAAGTCTTAATTACAAGTTTGCCACCCAACCTTTCTTCTCCACGACGACATTTTTTCCCCACGCCCAAACCCCGACGCCGCCACTGTGCAGCATCGCCGCCGCCGCTGTCGGCGCCACCCGGCCGCCGATCGTCGCCGACCAGCTCCGCCACGGCGTCGCCGTGCCACCCCGACCAGCCCCGGCCGCTGCCAGGCCGCCGCAACGTCGGAATCGGCTCGCCTAGCGCCGCGGCACATTTCGGTCGCGTCGCCGATCCCGCCGCCGGCGACCGTCGCAGCCGTCATCCAGTGGTCGCCTCAGCACCACCGACCACCCAGCGACCCTCCCCGACCGGAACGGAGGGCATCGCCGCCCTGGCCGGCCGGATTTAGTGACCCAACGCCGCCGCTCTGTTTTTGCCGTTTTCCGGTGAGCCGCCGCCTCCATTGGCCACGCTGAGATCATAGATGAGTCGGGCTCGCCGAGCCGGTTCCAATGGTACCCTATATGACCCCTATCCAGCTAGTAGACGCCGATGGCGATTGTCGCCGGAAAACCACCGGAAGTCGCCGGAAAACCGCCATTAGCTGCCGGAAAACCGCCGGAAAAATCGGAATTTCTGGGATTCGCCGGAATCCACCGGATCTTCTGCGGGGCTCACCCAGTGGAGCCCGATCGAACGTCGGACGCCGAGGAGCGCCGAATTCGAGCTCCGAGACGCGCGATGGAACCCTAGCCATCGCCGATTGCCGACGACGTGAGGTATAATTACCTCCGATTGAGTTATTTAAAATTGAATATGATTGTTAGCATAGCATGCTAGAATTAACTAGTTGTCATGATGAATGTTAGCACAGTATGCTAGATTTGATTAACCGTCATGAGTAATGTCTAATTATGAGTAAAGGGATGATTGTATGATTTGAGTGATTGCGAATAAATAGTAAGTGATCTAATGAGAGCATGATAAGTTATTACGACATAACTTAGAAAAACACGATAAGATTGGTATGAATAGGAGTTAGAATTTCTTTCATAATTATTGTTATATAATTGTTGATTGTTGTGGTAGATGTTGCATTGTGAGCGTGTTTAATCACAACGAGTTTGATGCATCATTTAGTTAGCGGGCGTTAGTATTTAGTTTTGATGTGTAGGTACGGAGTAGGAGCTTGCCGCCTACGCGCGATGACACGCTTGGAGCTTCTACCAGGTCCGTTTAGGACTCGTCTTGTTTTACGCTCTTCCATTGTATGTTTATTTTATTATTGCAGGGCGGGTTAAGTGGCGTTTTATCGGATCCCACTTAACTCGGGCCATTTAATCGAATATTTCCGGATTAATAACCCCTCGAGGATGAGATCCCTCGAGGATGATTTCGAAAACAAGATCCACCACAAGTTGCCTTCGGGCCTATTATATGAATCCCTTCCCAGGCCTATATATATAGTTTTATCGAGTTTTCAGTGAGACGAGAGATGGAGAAATCAACTGCACGTACCATGCAGAGGATGCCGTGACAGTCAAAGCGGGCTCTGGATTAGTGCCAGCGGACTGTTCCATTCCCGAGGGATCCTGACAACTCCGCGTTTGAGTTCCTCACACCCGGAGAACGTGGAGGTTTACGGGTACTGTTTAGTACAGCGCATGTCCGGACTTGTGGTTCAAAGGGTACTAAAGGCGACTGCCTGAGAGTACTCGGCCTTCGTGCTCAAGGCCAGGAGAAATATGGAGGTAAGGAGAGGGCTTAGGATAAAGTTTCACGAGAAGTACTGAAAAAGAAGTGCTGAGAGTAGCACAGTACCAGCAGCAGTAAGTTCGGGATGCTACCGGGTCTGCAGCCCAGTGGCTCCTCAGTAGTGCCCTTCAGAGTGTTCTTGAGGAAGTATGTGTTTGCTTTCAGATGAGAGTTTGCTCTCATAGCCAGTTTGTTATAGTTATTTTATTTTTCGGACCAGTAACGCTTGTTACTGACGTTTTTCTTATATATATGTAGGTGATAAGCACGAGATGGATGCGCCAGCTTGGACGGAGGTGCAATGAGGTCTTGTGCACACACACATGTTAGATTTCTGAATGTTTAATATTGCATTATTATGTTATTATATTGTGAATGACATGATTAAATGTTTGATGCATGACAATGATATGAAATGAAATGATCAGAGTAGCGCAGCAAAAGTGGGGTTAGGACCCAAAGTTCAGAGAATGATGAATATAATAGATTAGAAGTATGTGTGAATGCTATCGTTGCTATACGTATATATGTTTGAATATACGTTTTTAACAGGGTGGCCCCTAATTACATTTTTAGGGGAAATTCTGTCCCTTTTATTTTATAATTTTTACTAATTTTGATTGTAATTGTGTTGGTGTGAAGTTTAGGTTGCATGTCATCCATGTAGTATCATGTTAGGGTTTTATGAATTTATCCATGCATGACAAGTCGTATCTACATCTTAAGACGCCGAGATTGGATCCGTATGAGTTAGGTTCGGGTTAGCCAACCTAACCGGGGCCCCGTAACATGCCGGTTCGGTTCACGAGCGTGAACCGGATTTGGGGTGTTACACTAAAAATCCCAAACATATGCTAAATGCTTAAACGACCTAAATCTAGCTATAAAACCATGGTTAACACACAAAAAATCTATATACCTCGTGTATACACTGGTAACTCATGCTTTGTTGTAGCATAATTTAAGCTATCATCTGCACATTAGACATATTCAACTTTCATAACATACTCATACGGCCATCTAGACCCCATACTCATGGTTTGAAAATTGGTCTGACTCAAACTCACTCAAATCAACTCAAGACTAGCCCAAAACGAACAAAACTATAAGCAGGTAAAACCTTACCCCGAAACTGGGGATTTTATGCCCATGGCCAATAGGGCCTAAATTGATCACTGAATACATAGTTTGAATACATTTAACGGGAAGCATACTCGTGCTGAAATAAACACCACTAGTAGGTACTATAGCCAATAATAATAAATATAATCATAATCATAATCATAATAAATATTAACCACCAAATCAAGGACTACATGTGGGTATTGATTAGGTCCCTCAGTGAGCGTCACGCTCCCATCCATCACTTGTGTATAGAAAATCCAAAAATTATACAATAAGTTTAAGGTCTGGGAAGGGCCGATAAATAACGATAGAGTGACTTTTGAATCGGATCTCATCTTTTGAACACTCATCAATTGATCACAACCTTGAAATTTTATTAATCCGAAAAAGTGATAAGATGACCTGTAGGTAGTGAGATCTAATAAAACTCTACTAACTACGTCATACGGTACAAAACAAAACTGTGGTAAAGTCAAGTAGCATTTCAAGTAGAAAGGATTCTTAACGAACCTATTATACAAGCTCCAAGTCCTAGCTCGGTGAACTCAACTCTGCACTTCCTAGCAATTACAGACCACTACTCAAATTTTGAATGATGCATACGTACAATGACATGCAGACAATCCTAGTTGTAGCAAATGACATAACATGTGACGCTAAAAATTAAACACACATCACATAACAAACATCACACATCAATCACATCACATTCACATAATGAGCATACCAAAAATTGCACAAGACTCTAACAAATCAAATAAGATGTAGAAACGAAGATCTCTGCATTTTATGACAATTTCGAGATTCAACACCAGTACTTAAATCTAAGAAGAGATATCGAAATGCCCCGAAGATCCATGGTAATTTATTTAAGATACCAGACATGCTAATCAAGAGTTAGAACTCAGTAAAATTATGAAAAAGTAACTTAAAGTTTTGGGTCAATTATCTTAGCTTAACCCCAATTATAATTTTGTCATAGCGACCTTAATCTTAAGAACATGAAATATCTCAAATGACACCCAACCCGTGCCAAAGATTATTATTATTAAAATAATCTTATATCATTTAATTAATTAAGATAATTAAATTAATTATCAACCAACTTAAGATTTACATATCATTATCATTTCACAACCAAATACGAGTTAAAATATAAATATTTTAACTGCTTAATTAATTAATCAACTTGGCACACAAAACAAGATCACCCGGACTCAAATGAAAGGAAAAGGAAGAAGTGGAGAAACTCTGGGAGGTACATGTGACTCAGACTAGGGCTAAGAGGTACATGCTTAAATGCATGTGACATGACTCTAATCCTAACTCTACACAAATGCACGACGTGCACAAAATAGGTGTGAACACGGCCCTAATATATATGACACAACCAAACGAATCACAAACAACTGGCTTGGCAATTGATGTTGATGGAAAAACTCAACTTCGAACACACCTAATGCTCAAACCCACAATAATATATAAAGATCTTTTAGTACCAAACTGATCGAACCATACTGATTGTGTGCTATCATATCAAGCCAACAATAAACCACATAAAACACCTAGTCGATGAGCCAGGTTTTATAATACCTGTGCACTACATGGTTAATATTAAATATATTATTTTCTATATTTAACTTGTGTTTATGTTACATATATTTTTAGATAAAAGAAATTAATATATAGATAGACAATTTTTTGTAGTTTTTTGTATAAAAAAATCTTTAAAATCACTATAATAAAGATATAAATTGCAAAATCTTTCAAACTTAAATAATAGAGATAAATATGTGAAATATTAAAGATATTTAAGAAAAGTAATTATAAATTTGGACTTAAAAATTATAAACTAAGTAAAAAATAAGAATAATTTACTATTAAAATTTTGAACTAAATTTAAAGATTATAAAATATTTTGTATAATATATGCTATTATTATACTATAACAAATCACCTTTGTTTGTCACGTGTTTATTAATTCACCTAAATTTTTACTTCTTTTATTGTTATTTTACAATTTTTTGTTTCTTCTTAGGAAAGTCATGTATAATTGATCTCAATTGTTGATGGAATCTAGTGGTCTATATTGTTTTGTTTTAAAAAATCTTTAAATTCAAAAAAATATATTTAAAAACATGGGACAAATATATGGCCGAAAACAACCTTACTTTATATTATTAATTATATTAAATTATTAATTTTATTAAATAGATAAACAAATTGTAACACCCCGTTTCGGCTCACCCGTGAACCGACCTGGAATTGTCACCGGCGACCGAACCGTTCGTTAATCTACTATATTCGGTTAAGCCGACCCGGATCTACTCTCGGCATCTGAAGATGGATATGCAAATATGAAATGCATGAATGGGAATAATTGGATTCTAACGGAATCCTACATGTATGTCATGACGTGCAAGCAAAGACAATACAAAACAATAAATGAGAAACCAAAAGAAAATATATACTACTACGGAAAAACGGACAAAGTTTCCCCTAAAAGTGCAATAGGGGCAACCTATCCACAACAAGGGTATGTAAATATTTTATCAAAATACGATAAAACATAACAATCTACCATGGCAATCAATCACCATCTCATTCGTTTTCACCTGAGCCGAGTCTGAACTCTAAGGCTCCCTGCTCATTCACATCTATCCGTTCATTTCATAACAGGCAATTCATCAAGACAAAAACATTCTAATAATCATTCACACGACATTAAACAACCATCATTATATATTACACGTGGCAGGTATATGTGTGCGCGGTTCCGTGCTGCTCCTCCGCAGTCCTGACAACTTTCATCGCTCGCATTCCTCACCTACATATATATAGAAAAACCGTCAGTAACGAGCGTTACCGGCCCAAAAATAACTAATATCAATCTGGCACAAGAGAGCAAACTCTCCTGTTGAATCAAAACCATATACTTCCTCAAGAACTCTTATCAGGGTACATACGTGAGTCGTCGCTATCGGGCCGTCGCCCTCGAGTCGACAGCGTCCCCCTTTCTTTCTCATTCTCATACGTTGGCCATTTCTCTATCGCTTCTGGCATCAAATCTCATTCCTTTTCGCCCTCTGCACCTTCCATATTACTCCTGGCCTTCAGCACGAAGGTCAAGTACTCTCAGGTAGTCGCCTTTAGTGCCCTTTAAACCACAAGTCTAGACATGCGTTGCATTGCAGTACCCGTAAACCTCCACACTTCTCCGGGTTTGAGGAACTCAAAGGTGGAGTTGTCCGGATCCTTCGGGAACTAAGTGGGTTCTCCCTAGCTCTAGAGCCCGCTCTTCCGAGCACACACCCTATTTGAAGGCGTGGCCGTCAGTAACCCTCATTCCATCTCTCACCGAAAACGCGAAAACTATATATATATAAGCCTGGGTTGAGATTTATACAATAGGCCCGAAGGCATCGTGAGCTGGATCTGAAGTTCGAAAACAAACTCGAGGGATCTCATCCTCGAGAGTTATTAATCCAAAAAAAGAACCGTTGGCTAAATGGATCGAGTTAAGTGGGATTCGATAAAACGCCACTTAACTCGTCCTGTACATGATAAATCAAATACACAATAGAATAGCGTAAAAACAAAGAACAAGTCCTAAACGGACTTGGTAGAAGCTCCAAACGGATCCACGCGCCTAGGCGGCGAGCTCCTACACCGTACCTACACAATCAAGCTAAAAACTAACGCCCGCATGATGAATCACACATCCTATAACATGCACACACGATCAACACAATCACGTATCAATCAACACACATCAACCTATATCAATTCTAGCAAGTCTACTTAGGCTAATTTCATTAGATCATGATCATTACCTAGTTACCCTAATTAGTTTCTTAGCCTCCATTTTTAACACCACTCAATCAAACAAATTTCATATTTTATCCTTAATCAAATCTACATTTGTATATATTGTTATAACACACAATTCACCAATCCTAGCATGCAATTCTAATAATCAATACTTTTAAATAATTAAGTTAAAATAAATTATACCTCACATCGTCGAAAATCGGCGACGGCTAGGGTTTCCGTTTCGTGGCTCAAAACTCGAATTCGGCACCTAGCGGCGTCCGAAGTCCGATTAGATTGGACCGGGTACGTTCGGCGGATGATCTTCCCTAGCTATAGTCAACTCAAATTTGGCTATTTTTTATTAGGTGCCACTTATCTCTAAAACTTCAAAATAATTTGTCGTCGAGAGCATTTAATAACTGTATTATATATATATATATATATAGAAATTTTTTACTATGTACTGCAACGTTTTGCCGCGCATAGGCAACATTTGGATTATGGACCGTTGGGTCAAAATCCAACGGCCCACAATCCACCATGTGTTTCCACCCCCTTTCACTTTTTTTCCTTCCCTATCCCTACCGCCAGTTTCGGTCACCGCCCCAGCCCCGCCCGCAGTCGCCGTCCCCCATAGCGTCCCCATTGCCGTCCCCGGCCATCACCCTCGGGCGTTGCCATCGCTGTCCCCGGCCATCACCCCCGGGCGTCGCCCTCCCCTCACTAGATTCCGCCCCCCTCTGCAGGCATTGTCGTCCCCCTGTGCCTTGCTGTTGCCCCCCAGGGCCCCACCGTTTTCACCCCCCCCCTCCCAACCTCTGTTTTTGAACCATAAACTGAAATAACTTGATTCGCTCCCGACTGAAGTCAATATTACGAAATAATTTTTTTAAAAAAAATTGCAATAAAAACCCTACTCAAGTGAGGAATGAGTAAAGTTTTTATTACAAAATTATTTTTAATTTTTTTAAATTTATTTTGTAATATTGACTCTACTCGGGAGTGAGTCAATTTTTTATTTCAAAATTATTTTTAATTATTTTTTAATTTATTTTGTAAAATTGACTTGAGTTGGGAACGAGTCAAGGTTTTATTACGAATTTAAAAAAAAATCATAATAAAACCCTATTCGAGTGAGGAACGAATCAAGTTTTTATTATAAAATTATTTTTAATTTTTTTAAATTTATTTTGTAATATTAACTCTAGTAAGGAGTGAGTCAAATTTTAATTACGATTTTTAAAAAAAAATTATTTTGTAATATTGACTCGAGTCGAGAGTGAGTCAAGTTTTTATTGCGAATTTATTTTATTTTTTAAAATTTATTTCATAATATTAACTTGGGAGCGAGTCAAGTTTTTATTACGAAATTGCCCTTGCATTTTCCTCTGCCCCCACATTTATTTGCGCCACTGCCGACGACCTTGTTGCTAGGGGACGATAGGGAGACGACGACGTCTGGGGGTGAATGGCGGGGGTGGGGGGGGGTGGGGGTGGGGACTGGGACGGCGACGCCCGTGCAGGGGGAATTCAGTGAGCAGTTGAAAAACAGAGGTTGGGAAGGGGAAGGGAACCGTGGGGGGCGAAAATTGCGGGGGGATGGCGACACCCGGGGGGGGGGGGGTGTTGATGGCGGCGGGCAACGGTGACGCCCGCGGAGTGGGGAGGGCGATGCCTGGGGGGTGATGGCTGGGGACGGCAATGACGATGCAGTGGGGGATGGCGGGTGCGGGCGGGGTCAGGTAGGCAGGGCAAGGGGCGGCAGTGGAAATTGACGGTGGGGAGGGCAAAAGGAAAAAAAAAAGTGAAGTGGGGTGGAAAAACAGGTCGGATTGTAGGCCGTTAGATTTTGATCTAATGGCATATAATCCAACCATGGCCTATGCACTGCAAAACATTCCAGCGCATAGTAGACTTACTCTATAAAAGTAACGACTGATACTTTGGGGACGGTTGTTTGGGTCTTAGCTGAAAGACCGTCCAGGACGTTGTGTCAAATTTATATAAATGAATATATTGTTTAATGTGTAAATTTGTAATAAAATAAAATACATTGGTTTTTAGAATAAAAATCAATATAAAATTTAAATATGAATAAATATAAATTAGAATAAAGTGAGTTTGACTTGACATTGGACTCGGCTCAAAAAACTACGCATATAAAAAGATAAAAAGTCAGAATCAGGTCATATTTAATTTTGACTTCCGGTGTGGACAACTTTAGTATAAATACATTAAAAAATGAATAGTTTATCGATTGATTAATAGTTTCAAATTAAAAATAACAAAAATGACAAAAATTTATTCACCATTTAATAAAATGAAATTCTTTTTAGCTAATTCAACCTGGCTAATGTTAGATATAAATGGTGACTATAGTACCTATTTCTACTTCAATCATAATTTTATGACTTTTAACTATAAAGTATTGATTTGATGAGATTACTTAATTTAGAATTTTCTATTTACTTATTTTCTAATTTGTAAAATTGGTTTACCATGTACTATAGTTTAAATGTTTAAAATATTTTATATTTTATGTGTGAAAAAATAATTTTAAATGACAAAATTTTTTAACGTATTTCATGCTATTGGTTTGTGCTATATAAAATTGTGAAATTTAATAAAAAGGCTTAACTGATGGTAAAATGATGAAAACTTAATTACAGTACAACTCTATAGATTCAATTAACGATCAGATTATTATGAATATATTTAAAATGGTAAATAGCTATAATAAACACTATTAATTGAGTCACTTATCCCTAAAAATCAATTATAGTTATATATAGTCATGTACTTATAAAATGTAATATATAAATGCTATGAACCGAGTCACCCACATCCTTAGAATAAGTTATAATAATATATAGTTATGTATTTATCAAATTTAATTTAAAATAACATTAATAAGAAAAATATAGTGTTTGAATTAGATGTCTTAATTATATTTGATGATCGGAAAAAGAATTGTGTTTAATTAATTTTAATTAGAAGATAACATTAGGTAAAAATAAAAATGCAGCTTACATTAAGAAAATATAAAAACATAAGACTTCAATTTATATTTGGGTTCACATAAGTCATCAAAATAGTCTAGTTGAATGTAAAACCGACTCTGGCCGAATTGGTCTAGATCTAAAATTTGGTAATGTTACCGTAATATTTCTACCAAATAAATTATATTTATCTACATCTAAAATTCGGTAATGTTATCATAATTTCTCCGTTAAATAAATTATAACTGTTTTTAAAAAATTAAGGAAAAATAAAACAAAATAATTTTTTTCCGTTCCCACATAATTTTCTTTTGGTCAACATTAACTAAAGAAGAGGTACTAATATGATAAAGGAAAAAAACTTAACGCCGTCATCTTTGACGACTCCCGTCATGAAAACGTGTCACTACATTTCTGATATATACTTTCACCCCAAGTTTTCATATTAAGATATCAAATTATCACCCACACAGGTTTCCGGCTTTCCTCCTCTCTTCTCGACCACCCCTCTCTCTCCTTCGCACGGTAGGCTCCCTCCCCCTCCTCCTCCTCCTCCTCTTCCTCCTCACCCGCCATTCGCGGCGGATGGAAAGTAATCGTTTTCATTCCTGGCAAAGTCGCCGCCTTTGAGGGAAAAAGGTGTTTTTTATTCCGGTTTTTTTGGGGCAGTTTTCGGGGGATGAAGGTGTAAGTTGTTGGTCACTGACCTCTTGTCACGTTTTGTGAAAATTTCGCAACCTTTTTTTGTTTGTCCTTTGCGTTTTATTGGCCGATCTATGCCCCGATCTTTGATCGGGACGATGTTCTGGTGTTGTCTGCTGAGATTGTTGGTAAATATGCTCCGATGATACAGATCTTTGTCTGCTTGATAATCCCTGGAAGGGAATTTTATTTGGCCATGTTTTTTTGTGTCGATTTTGTAGGTTGATCGAGGGGGAGCCCGTTTTTTAACGTAATACTAACATAGAATTGCGCTTTTAATATTTGGATTGTACATAGGTTTCCGAGATCAATTTTCCGGAGATACAAATAGGAATAAGGTCCGGAGATCAATTTTTCTGGTGAGTATTGTGTTGTTTTTGGCTTAATATACGCTCTAATTGCATAAGTTCACCTGATTGGCATTTTGGTGGGTAAATTGACTTTTGTTTGAGTCTTGTTAATGATATGGGTCGTTGACTACTTTGTTTTTTCACATTGTGCATGTGATTGTTTTTGTACCCTATTTTTGCAAGCATATTGCCATACCTCAGTCATCACCTCTATATTGTTTAGGAGTTCTCGTCATGCTATTAATTGGACTAAATATGTCAGTTTTTAGCTAAACCTTTTCATCTGGCACGAAGAATAAGTTTATATTATTTTTGTGTACTTTGCGTAGACTTTTGATAAGCTCATAAGGTCAAATGTTTGTTTATTCCCGTGAGACCAAACTTTTTCTTTCTCTGAAGCCATTGGTCTTTTTTCCCGGGGAAGTTATAATATACAAGATTAATTTAGTTCCTCTTTTAGAAGAGTGTGAAAGGACTCACTTTTTTTGGTTTGTATATGTTCGTGAATGGGAAGTCTGGACAAGTTAAAATTATCATTCATTGTAACGACCTGAGTTTGCTTGAGATTCTATCTCGAGATATGTAATTTGCTTCGTGGGCTGGTGTCCTACTAATTGTATCGAGTATTTACATAAATTGATCTACAGTACATTCAGAGATGACTTCTGCACAAGGAAGCACATCCAAAGATTCAGATATATGCGTGTTACATAAAGAATGGGATGAAGTTTCTTGCCCAATCTGCATGGACCATCCTCACAATGCTGTCCTTCTCCTGTGCAGTTCCTATGACAAAGGATGTCAACCATACATCTGTGATACAAGTTATCGCCATTCTAATTGTTTGGATCGCTTCAAAAGCTTAGTTCCACTGATCACCATTGTGAATACAATCTTCCTGACTTATCTTTGGAAACTCAGGAAGGTGAAAATTTAGCTCAGAGATCTATTACTTCTTTTAGATCTCTTGGAGTTGTTAGAGGCCCAGATGATGAAAGCAACATGTCTGAAGCTTATGTAAGTCATGCCCAAGAAAATAATGGAGAAGCAGCCGGTGTAGCTGTACAAGACATTAATAATCCTATAGAGCTGGGTAGACAGTTTGATCTTAATGAAGGGACGCCTCATTTGTCTGCTGAAGAACTTGGGAGGGAATGCTTTCTTCAACCAAACTCAAATTCAAAGTGCCCCTTGTGCAGGGGAACCGTGATAGGCTGGAAAATAATTGAAGAAGCTAGACAGTACCTAGACCTTAAACAAAGAAGCTGCTCTAGAGATTCCTGTTCATTTTCTGGTAACTACCGTGAACTACGAAGGCATGCCAGACGGGTTCATCCAACTACACGACCTGCAGATGTGGACCCATCTAGGCAACGAGCATGGCGGCATCTTGAGCGCAGGAGAGAATATGGTGATATTATGAGTGCCATTCGCTCAGCCATGCCTGGTGCCATTGTATTTGGTGACTACGTTATTGATAGTGGTGATGCAGCTGTCGATGATAGGGAAGTTGCTCATACAGAAGGATCTGGATCTTACCTGACAACAGTTTTGATGTTCCACATGATTCAATCTGCTGATGAACAACGAAGGGGCATTTCTAGAGTGTGGAGAAGACACCGCCGGTCATCCAGTGGGTTTTCTAGCCATCGTCGTTATCTTTGGGGAGAAAATTTATTGGGCCTGCATGGCGAAGATGGTGATGGATGTGAGCTTCCAGGAGAAATGAGTGATGACATTTCAATTCCAAGAAGGCGGAGAAGGTTCACGCGATCTAGGCATGATGAAGATCAGCCTTGACAGGGACCTTGTTCTGGTAATAATGACATGTAACATACAATTCATTGTCATTTTCTTTTGCATCTTTTTAAATTTCTATTTATATTTATTGCTTTGTACAGAACCAGAAACTGATGATACTTATATATTATTCAGTTTTCTGGTTGAAAACGCTTATGACTGTGGCAGAATCAAGGGATTTGAAATGAAGGAGTGCTAGTCCAACAAGGATATCTGCCTCAGTGATCTGAAAGTTAATTTATGGAAATATGGGAAGCTTAAATCAACCTTGGTGGCATAATATGATGTATTATATCTTTGCTTTTAAGTGTCTTTCAAATGTGGTGTGCTACGATCTGTTTTCTGCATAGACTAATCATCCCACAGAAGTTGTAAGAGGCACTGTAAACATTAATGGGTGCCAGAATGCATTTCACTTCAGTTGAGTAGTTGCTTGAAAGTCTTTGTTAACATTTACCCTTGCTGCAAGGTTGGTCGATGTTTTAGGACCTAAATAGTGTATGTTGTGGAGGTGCTTGTTGTTTGTATCTTCTGTTGTATTATGTATAATGAATGTCTTGCAAGCTTAGCAATTTACATATTATACTCTCCTTTTAGTTGGCTTAGGAAACAATATGTTATTTGTGAACTCTTGTTTTGCCCGAAGCTCTTAAAAAATTCTTTGAAGAATGGATAGTCACCAGCCATGCCCAGCTTTTATTGCGTGAATACTTCTAGTCCTCGTAACTCATTTTTACTTTTTGAGTATTTATAGGGTCGTATTAGACCCAAGAATATGGAGTTTGTTGAAAGCGCTTATAAAAAAAATGCTTTTGGCACACAGTAATTAAATGGAGTTCCAAGTCTTCGACAAATTCTTGCATGGCTCCTCTCTTTCTCACGGTTGTAGCAATTTTTTTTTCCAAGATAAAACTTATTACGGCTCAAAAATTAGATCACGCGACTCCCAAACTAGCTGTATGTGTTATGAAGTTTACTGGAAGGAACTGAAGTTTACCAAAAAGAAACAACTGTGTCCAGAAAAGTTAAAAAGAGTGAATGCCACTCTGTTATGTCATCGTGGAATACTTTAGCAGGACGTTTACAATCCGACCGTGTAAAGGTAGTAATGGTATATATTTTAATCTTCAATGGATGATATATCACAACATGCAATGAGGTTTCGATTTCTTGTTAGGCGGCACTGTACAACATGTCCCAGTGAATTGAAGACCATTAAAGCCCACCAGCATGACCATATTGAGCAAGACAAATTCCCATCAATCAACAAATAAATTGTTGTCTCCTTCGTCCATATGCGCCCATCTGAAACATATTCAATAGTAACCAAAGTTTCATCTCGTCCTTGAGAAAAAATATTAATCTGAATGATCTTGTATTGAAGTTTCCTAAGAAAACTGCTCGTACTCTCAAGTGCACCTTCAAATTTTACTCGATCACGATAAGACCAAATTGATTCCAACACGAGCATTGCCTGTAACATAAAAAATGTGATGGCCGATAACATGAAATTCATCTTAGCAAACCAAGCGCGTGTTATATCCCAAAGACGTGTGATGCTCCAAGAAGTCTTGATACCCAAAATATTATACCAGATAGCTCTAGCAAAGGAGCACTCATAAAACTAATGTATCAACAATATAGATCGAGCTCGTAGAACTCCACAAGTACATGTATATGTAGTGATGCAGAACACCCCTCAACATCAATTATTTCTGAGGTGGCGCCAAGACTCAAACAGGATGACAAAGCCCAGGTCCCACGGCGTTTAACTTGTGTAAATTCATTATAAAATTTATTGCTTCTACCATCTACAAGCAGCCACAAGTATTATTACATGTGAATTTGAATCTTCCATTCAAACTATTTCAGTTCACCAAATGTGTTCATTCGTAGTAAGAAATGACCAATAAGTCTACAAAGCATCCTTAGATAGCAGATAATTATGTTTGATGCCACGAGCGTTGTTTAGTGCATCTATCACATCTCCTCTCTCAAAAACAGCTGCAGCACCCATTCCACTGCCTGCAAAATGCGGATAACATGGCTCATTTCTTGTACCCATCAATCACACGGAGTAAAAATAGAAAAACGTAAGACATACCGATACACATGGAGATCACACCAAGTCGGCAGTCATTACCCCTGCACTTCATCTCATGAAGCAGAGTAGCAACACAACGAGCGCCTGCGCAAAGATACAATAAGAAAATTTTGGAACATTTTTCTGAAGCAAACATTATCCTGCTAAGTTGCAAATTAGTATACTGGATCAACTTTTTATCTCACGGATCTCAACTATCTATTAATAATCTAGCTAGCATGAGAGAAAAATGATAAAATGCAATCTCCTCTCTATTTATAAAACAAAACCAACATGTACATACCTGTTGCACCCAAAGGATGTCCAAGAGCTATTGCACCCCCATTAACATTCACCTTTTCGGGATTTAGTTCCAATTCTTTTAAGCAATAAACATACTGTGATGCAAATGCCTGCATAATTCCAAGAGCAACCAGTCATAACTTTCCTCATTTTTTAGTAGGAATTCCAAATTATGGGTCTGATCTCCATGAAAATTCAAATTAACAAATAATGTTTGTTTGCGATGTTCAAGCAGAGATTTTGAGTAGCAAAAGCCATAGGATTGAAGGACACGAATAATACCTCATTAATTTCAAACAGATCGACATCATCAAGTTCCAAACCGGCAGCCTTCACTGAAGCAGGAATGGCAACAGCTGGGTCAATCCCCATTACAGAAGGGTCCACTCCAACAGCAGCAAAACTCCTATAGAAGTTAGAGAAAACGGTTGCCAGATGTTATAAGTAAAACTAGCCAAAGAGCCGCATGATGCGCGGTGTATATTTAAAGCTTATTAATACTCTATATTAAGAATATACAAAATTAATTTTAAAAATATTATTAGTTTATTATTTTTAAATAAAAATAATGAATATTTATTTGATTTTAATAAAAAATATAGTTGTATACAAATATTATTAGTAATTTTAATTCTAATAAGTAAAAATTTTAATAACTAAATAGAATTTATTTTTATTTTTTAATTCGAATAGAATTTTACTCTAGGCTTTTTTAAAATAAATAACATGTAACTAAATAAATATATAAAATATGTAAAAATCTAAATAAAATATATATTATTAAGTAATAAACTTTAATTTGATAGTTTATAGTATAATTATAATTATATTAAAATTTATTAATATTTTTAAAATTTCTAATTTAGGTGAATTATAATCCTCTTTCCTAATGATAAATAATAATAATAATAATAATTTAAAATTATGTAAATATTAAGGGGCCTATAAAAATATTGTGAGGACAAAATAAACCATAATGCAAGAAAGGCTAAAACATGATAAGAGCAAAAAAAAAAACCAACGCTTTAATGTAAAGGGGTAAATAGATACAGGGCATCAATGCATGTTTTCTAACCTGAAAACACCAAGAATAGGAAGATCTTTCTGTTGTGCCTTCTCATAAGTAGCACGGCTCCCGCACCATCACTGACCTGGCTAGCATTACCTGTCAAAATATAGTGATCATCACATTATCGACACCACCTGATCTCAGCTATGCCATGGTTGGTGGCTTGGGTTTTATCACTGATGGACAGCATACATATTCAAATTGATGACATCGCATCATTTTCAAGAAGGTACGGCAAGTCTTTACATTGAATGTCCTCCCTAGTGCAAACATTCAGAGAGGTAAAGAATGATATTGAGATTAAACACCATTATCATCAACACGGGTTTGAAACGTTGCTTGCTGAAGGATAATATTGTTACTTTCAGTTTATAATAGAAATTTAATGACTCAACTACAAAACCAAGAAAACCACCAACCTATGACACTCAGATGATAGGAAATTTAGAATGACTAAGTATTGTTCAATACAAATGAAAAAAATAAAGCACCAGTGCACTTGTGCCAAGAGAGAGGCAAGGAAGGCATCCATATTTCATTTATAAATTATCAAATATTAGGTCGTTTTATTACCATTGGGGATGAATATTACAGCATCATCCATGTTATGTTATCATTTAAGAATTTCAAAAATTAAGGATCATATCACAAAAGGACACTTCATGTTTCTTCTAATTCATCAAGAAAGAAGAACTAATAAAAAACTTTCACAACAGACAATTTTAGTTTATTTCAAGATGGAAATTGTACCAGCAGTTGTGGATCCATCTTTATTAAATGCAGGTCTTAGCTTTGCCAAACTTTTCAAAGAAGTTCCAGCTCGAATTCCGTCATCCACACTTACAAGGACATCTTTTTCTGCTTGGGTTTTGGGATCTATCAGCTACAATCAGCAAAACAAGAAACATTATCAAAGTTGGAGTTTGCAAACCAAAATTCCAGGGAAAAGATAGCAGATAAATAAATGGTGCACAAAAGATTCAAGGGTGGTGGATTACTAAATTTTACCTTAGTAGCAACAGGAACAATTTCATCTTTAAATCTACCAGATGTACTGGCAGCCGCTGCCTTTTGGTGAGATAAAACCTGGATGCATGTGAGTTGAGTATATGGTGAAAATTCAAATATAAAATCAAATTAGCAAAGATTAAATCATGACAAACTTACAGCTGCCTGGTCTTGCTCTTTCCTTGTGACACCAAATCGTTGTGCAACATTTTCAGATGTAATACCCATGGGAAGAAGGCAGTCCTGAACTTGCTGCATCATTGTCGCCTGCAATCAAGATCACAATCAGGCAACTTCACGTATATATTAAAGATACCAGACACAGAGCAATGATAAAAGTTGGAAGTAACTAAATATAACATACTTTTGGATTTATTGATCCCTCCCAACCAACTAAATTTGCTGTCATTGACTCCAATCCAGCTCCGATTCCAATAGATAACATGAAATGATCCCGACCATGAGTTATATACTCTTCAAATGTCATAATTTTTAAACAATTGTGCAGGAAATCCACAAAAAAATGCTAACCAATGTCATAAAATCCAGCTTTTATCGCAGCCGCAACATCAGCAACTGCCTGGAGACCAGATGAACACTGTCGATTTACAGTTCGTACAGGAACAGTCTCTGCACTAAAAAATAAGAAAAAGAGCACATTAGACAGATAAACAAATTCAAGGAGACAAGAGTCATGATCTTCATCAGTTACACCTATTCCCAGCTAGTCTGGGGTCAGTTTTATGGAATCCAATCGACTGCTTTGCATAGAAATTTGTGACAGAAATACATGCAACACAAAACAGTAAGCTTATACCTTAAGTGCCTAATCTAACACAACCTAAGAAGTTGGAAATTTAAGGAGACGAAAATTGTAACACCCCGTTTCGGCTCACCCGTGAACCGACCCGGAAATGTCACCGGCGACCGAACCGTTCGCTAATCTACTGGGTTCGGTTAAGCCGACCCGGATCTGCCCTCGGTGTCTCAAGATGGAGATGCAAACATGAAATGCATGGATGGGATGTGTGGGTTCTAACGTAGTCCTACATGCATGCTATGATGTACAAGCAAAGACAAGACAAAATAATAAATGAAAAAAACCAAAAGAAAATATATACTATTTTATAAAAATACAGTAACACATAATAATCTACCCTGACATTCAACCATTATCTCATTCATTTTTACCTGAGCCGAGTCTGTACTCCAAGGCTCCCTACTCATTCATATTTATCAGTTCGTTTCATAACAAGTAATTCACTCAAGCAAACACATCAAAATTATCGTTTACATAACAATAACACACCATCATTATACGTTACACGCGGCAGGTACATGTGTGCGCGGTTCCGTGCTGCTCCTCCGCAGTCCCGACAGCTTTCATCCTTCGCATTTCTCACCTACATATATATAGAAAAACCGTCAGTAACGAGTGTTACCGGCCCGGAAAATAACTAATATCAAACTGGCACAGGAGAGCAAACTCTCCTGTTGAATGAAAACCATATACTTCCTCAAGAACTCTCATCAGGGCACATACGGGAGCCGTCGCCCTCGGGTCGACAGCGTCCCCCTATCTTTCACATTCTCATGCCTCGGCCATTTCTCTATTGCTTCTCGCGTCAAATCTCGTTCCTTTCCGCCCTCTGCACCTTCCATATTACTCCTGGCCTTGAGCACGAAGGCCGAGTACTCTCAGGCAGTCGCCTTCAGTACCCTTTGAAACCACAAGTCTAGACATGCGCTGCAATGCAGTACCCGTGAACCTCCACACTTCTCCGGGTTTGAGGAACTCAAAGGTGGAGTTGTCAGGATCCCTCGGGAATGAAACGGCCCGCACACCATTCCAGAGCCCACTGTCGACACACACGTGCCCGCTCGCGTAGCACGGTAGTCGGATTTCCCTCATTCAGTCTCTCACAAAAACACGAAAACTATACATATATATAGGTCTGGGTTGGGATTTATACAATAGGCCCGAAGGCAACGTGAGCTGGATCTGAAGTTCGAAAACAAACTCGAGGGATCTCATCCTCGAGGGTTATTAATCCGGAAAATCGTTGGCTAAATGGCCCGAGTTAAGTGGGATTCGATAAAACGCCACTTAACTCGTCCTGCACATAATAAATCAAATACACAAGAGAGTAGCGTAAATCAGAGAACGAGTCCTAAACGGACCTGGTAGAAGCTCCAAACGGGTCCACGCGCCTAGGCGGCGAGCTCCTACACCGTACCTACACAATCAAGCTAAAAACTAACGCCCGCATGATGAATCACATATCCTATAGCATACACACACAATCAACACAATCACACGTCAATCAACACACATCAACCTATATCAATTCTAGCGAGTCTACTTAAGCTAGTTTGATTAGATCATGATTATTACTTAATAACCCTAATTAGTTTCATAACTTCTATTTTTAACACCACACAATCAAACAAATTTCATATTTTTATCCTTAATCAAATCTACATTTATATATATTATTATAACACACAATTCACCAATCCTAGCATGCAATTCTAATAATCAAAACTTTCAAATAATTAAATTAAAATAAATTATACCTCGCGTCGTCGAAAATCGGCGACGGCTAGGGTTTCCGTTTCGTGGCTCGAAACTCGAATTCGGCACCTAGCGGCGTCCGAAGTCCGATCAGATTGGACCGGGTGCGTTCGGCGGATGATCCGGCGAATTTCCCACAAATCCAATTTCCGGCGGTTCCGGCGGTTTTCCGGCGAGTGTCGGCGGTTTTCCGGCGGATTCCGACGGTTTTCCGGCGATGATTTGGGACGGGGCAATCAGGGGGTCTATCGGCACCAGCTCGACGAGCTCGGTCCAATGGTGGTGTCAAACAGGGTAGCCGAGGCGGCGATGGCCGTCGACGGCGGCGTCGAAAATGGGCGGCGGTGGCGGCGTTCTCCGATCGAGGCTCCGGCCGGCCTCGACGGTGGTCGGGACGATGGGGGAAACGTCGGCGACGTCGAGGGGTGGTCGTCGGGGTCACAGCGGCGGCGGCGCGGCCCGGACGGCGGCGGAATCAGTGGGCGGCGTGTCGCGGTTCGCGGGCGGATTCTGGCGTCGTGGCGAGGTGGTGGCGGCCGGGGCTGTTCGGGGTGGCGCGGTGACGGCAAGGCGGGGCAGGGCGGCGTCGATCGGCGGCCAGGCGGCGTCGGCCGTGGCGGCGGTGGCGCGCGAACAGGGGCGGCGCGGCGGCTAGGGTTTGGGCGTGGGGGAGAAAAGGTCGGGGGTGGAGAAGAAATAGTTGCGGTGGCAAACTTGTAATTTAGTATTGACTCGATTCCGACTCGAGTCAAAATAATAACTAGTTCGTAATAAATTCTAAAAAATCTAAAAAATATGGAAAAATCACATAAAATAAAACAAACACAACAACATCCAAATGGCATGCTCTATAACTAATAACCCACCCGAATATAATCAAACGCATCCTAATGCGTTATTCGGCCTAAAACTATTTCTACGATCAAACATATAAAAAGAAAAAAAATACTGCATACTTTCATATATTCAGATAACTCGCATCTCACCATCTTCTCGACGTTATCATCATATATTCAGGTACACCTGACTCTCATCGCTCATAACTCACGGCTGGTCTCGACTCAGCACGCGATTCATGAAACTGACTCGACTCGAACCAACGGTCGAACCGACTGGTTCGGTAACGTAAAACCCTGACTCGAGTCACGGGTTTTACAAAAATGGTTAAACGAAAATACACTTCAAAGAGAAACAGACCAGAAACCGGCATAAAAAGCCGCCATCCTACATTCAGTTGCTCTTTGAGAGCCTGGAGCTAGAACAGTTCCAACGACTATATCCCCAACTTCTTGGGGACTGATGTTAGCTGCCTGCACCACTGCCTGCACATTCAAATTCAACAACTATAAATGATCAATGCCAATAAGCTTCAACTTGTGTGCCTATTTGACTCAGGACATCAACAAACCTAAGAAAACATCACTGTTTGAAGATTTATTTTTTATAGAGAAACACCATAATTCATACAGTAAGAAGGATTTAGTAATCATGTCTGAAATTAACAAACCTTGAGCACAGGAGTCAACAGGTCCTCGGGGTAAGTATCCTTGAAGCCACCACGTTTTGCCTTGCATATTGGAGTTTGATATGCACTGCGTAAGAGATGGGAAATAAAAGTTAAGATGAAAATAATCAAAGAAGCATATGGATGTGCACATCCCTCCATCCCTCTCCATGATAAGAACAAATGAAAAACCATATCAAAATAGGTGTTTTTCTAGCACCTCAGGTGGTGAAGCAATCAAAAATTTTTCGCGCTGGCACTAAAGCCTCTAAGAAAAAAAAAAGGCCAAGAACACTTAAGAAACAGAAAGGACATACGCCACAATGACCACATCATCTCCATAACAGGCCTTCCTCAGATATGCAGCACTATCTCCAGCTGCACAAACAGAAGCCTGCCAATCAAAGAATTCAATTAATAACTATAGAATATATGATATCAATACATTCTAAAACGTTCAAAAACATTGCTTGAACTGCCTATTTATACACCAATAATCACAAGTTATTCCATTATGAAAACTCAAGAGTGGTGAACAGAAAAATACATAACTAAACTTATCGAACATTTAAATTGCCGCGAAGACAGCTAATTACGGCAAAAACGTATTTGAGAGCTTCGTACTTCAAGAACTTTTAATAATTATTATCATATTCAACGATAACTTTTGCATAACTCTTATAATTTATTTTGATAGAATTGAGAGATACGATTTAGTATAAATAACTTGCTTCCTCGATTAACACGACTGAGCGGATATAAATTGATTTTTTGATTGAGGGAGTAACACGTTGCTTTTATTTATCGATCTGATATCTTCTTGTTCGTCCTGGAGCTCATCTTCCTTTTCACATTATTCATTTCTATAAAATTATTCCTTTCTTACTCAACCCTTCATGATAAAGCACAACTATCAAGCTAAGATAAAACAAAAAAGATTCCAACGATTAGGAAGCGAACCCCAAAATCATGCGAGTTTTTTATACAAGACCCCAATAGTATTTACTCTAATCTTGTTCTTATTCAAGCGTTTCTCCCCTCAATCCGACCTTTTTTTCTTTTGGTGATTCTTCCATCCCATTCATTACGCATCAAATCATTCATCTCTAGCTCAATCCCATCATATACCCATTAGCATCAACCTCAGATAAAACCAGAAAAAAAACCCAAAAAAGTTCCCATATCAATCAAGCATATGAGAACGGAAAATTATGTGGATATTAAAATTTAGCATGAATCAGCTCACAGAAAGATGGGAAGCAGAAATAGAAGCAGAAGCGGTTGGGTTGAGATGGCGGAGCAAGATTCTCTGCCTCTCAAATGCCTTCTCCATGTCTGTAGTGTCAAGCACAAATCTCAATTGATTTGGAATTGGATTGAGTGTACGTAAACTGTATTTATAGAAGAGAGAGAGACATCATATCTAGGTGGAGTCAAAAAATCCATTGCAATTGCATGGGCGGCGTCACTAGATCTTACGTTATCTATCTCTCATTTTCATTTTTTATTTCTTTCCAAAAACCGGGCCGGTTAAAAAACAAAAAAGAATCCGGACCGGTTGTAACATTATTGTTTTAGCGGTTATTCCTTCTTCTTTTTTCATTAATTACACTACGTACACCAGCTCGTAACTACAAACAATCTATTTAATCTATATCTATTTATAATATATATATATATATATAACTATCAAAGATTCAATGTACGGGACATATTTACAACTTACAAATTAATTTAAAAAATTACTCTAAATTACTTTTATTTTTTTATTTACAAAATTATTAGTTTCTTGTTAAAGTCGTTTTGATTAAGATCTGTCATATTTCCTTTAACGGTTTCTTCGTAACATCCTTTAAATTTGAATAGGGGTATTTAAGGTAATTTATTTATTTTGATAATTATACTTGATTTTTACACTAATAGGTAATATACAAAATCTTTTCTTTTTTCTGGTTAAGCTTAAATCTAAATCGCCTAAAATCAGATCCTATTTTAAGCTTAATATTTTTTAAGTAAGTAGATCTTTAATTTAAATTAACAAACGTCGACTAATTAATAAATTATATATATATATATATATACACGTGTGTGTGTATTTTATATATATATATAAAGTAATTAGAATAAACAAATATCTATTATTATCATAGAAAACTCTTAATTAAAGTGTATTGTATGCTAAATCAATTTAAATTTACGTCAGAATCTAATTGACTTGAAAATGGTAATACTAGACTAATAAATAGCTAAAAATTATACTGTGTGTCACACATTGCGCGATCTTTCCACAAAGTTAAGCAGATTTAATATTGATGAACAAATATTTGTAAATTTACACATATTAGTATCTACAAAAATTGTTTGCAAATATTTTATATCATTTATGGTTCATGGTTCATATATAATGTGATCATAATGGACCGTGTCAGGTTATGTATCTAAAAAATTTTAACTTGCCTTAGATTATTCGTACTTGCTCATGCATCGATTGAATTGGAAGGGTGGTTACTTTGACTTTATATTAGATTGATTTGAGGTTGAAGTTGATCTATGCCCCATTTGAAACAAAAAAATAAAAACGTTGTTATTTTAATAATCACATATTTATTTGTCTTCACTATGATTAGGTTGAGAAACATTAAATTAATTGATAGAAATAAAAATTATTTTTTAACTTTTTGAATGGAGGGAATGAAATTATGCAAAATAAAGAAATTTTTTGAAGATAGTAGCTTTTGGTCAGGTAACGCTTGCAATGCAGTTCAAGACTGGTCTGGACTATTCCAGTTTCGGTAATTATCGAGCCTTGATTTGGTCCACCAGCCGGTCACAACAATAAAAGCGGCACGTTTAATGTATCTATATGGCATCTAAAGAAAGCAAACTCGATACGTCACGTCATTATTATCCGTCCATGTACGATCGTGTATTATTAGTAAATTAAAAAATAATTAAATAACTAAAATAATTTATTTTAATTTAGTTAATTTAAAATAATTAAAAAATATATAAATTTTATGCTAATTTGTTCGGGCCTGGAATTGATCCGAGTCGTGCTTTGTGTCAAGTTGAATCGGGGTTCAATCGGACCAAGCACCCTTGTTGCACAAAGAACTTCTGCGCGCTGAATAATAAATGAAAATAAGTTAGTTGTGAGCGAGGAAACACAAGAAGGATTCTTATCGGGTTCTTAGGGTTTAACTAGAATTCCTAAATTAATCCCAATAGCTTAATAAATTCACAATTTTTTTAATTTTATAACTTATACAAATAGTGGATTTTCACCCTATTTTATTTTATTTGTCTTTGATAACTTAGATCCTAATGCCTTGGTTCACCTCTTTTTGATTGTTAAATCTCACCACCAATGTGTTAAAACAAACTCTTGATTATGGCAGCTCTGGCTCGGATAAATATTTATTTAATTTAGAAAAAAATATTAATATACAAATATTAAAAGTAATTTTAATTTTAATAACTAAAATTTTTTATAATTATATGAAATTTATTTTTATAATTTTCTAATTCATATAAAATTACACTCTAAGTTTTTTTCTTAATAATAAATAACAATATATAAACAAATAAATAAACAATGTGCTAAATAGAATGTGTAAAAATCTAAATTGAGAATTTATATTGAATAATAAATTTAATGTGAATATTATAATTATTAAATTATCAATCTTTTAAAATTCCTAATTTAGGTAGATTATGCTTCAATGCCTTCCTAATAAATAATAATAATGATAATGGTAATAATAATAATAATTATTATTATTACTATTATAATAAAATGTATATTAATTATCAAATTTATTTTGAGTTGTATAATTATAAATATATAAAAATTTATTAATATTTATTTAATGAATAAAAATAATGAATATTTATTTCATTTAGCAAAAAACTTAGTAGCATACAAATATTATAATTAACTTTAATTTTAATATGTAAAATTCTTAATAAATTGAAAATTTTTATTTTTAATTTTTTTAATTCATATAGAATTATATTCTAAGTTTTTCTTTGTAATACATAACAATATATAAGTAAGTACGTAAATAAATAAATAAATAAAATTTGTAAAACTTTGAATTAATAATGTATGTCAAATAATAAATTTAATTCAAATAATATAATTATTAAACTATCAATATTTTAAAATTTAAAATTTAGGTACATTTATGCTTCATTTTTTCTAATAATAATGTTCGGGCACATGATTTATACCCCCCACGAATTACACTTCGCTTTGGGTTGAATAAATAGGTTTGGTAGGACCAAAGGTGCCCTTGTTGCGTAAAGAAATCGTGCGAGTAAAAAATAAAATACCGCAATCAAAAAATAAACCCCCAAGATTTTTATATAGTTCTTCGGGTTCAATTTGAATCCCTAAGTCAGTCCACGGTGAAATTGATACTCACAATCTATTATTTCTTCTTTGATTTTATACTTATACAAAATAGTAAATTCTACTGCTTTTTTAATCTAATCCGTCTATGATAACTTTGACTCCAATGTCTTAGTTCGTCTCTTTCTTTTCTTCAAATCTTCAAAATAACCTCAACACCGCGTATGGAGCATCCAAAAACGGTAAGACAGTAAGTTTCGCCTTGATCTGAGGTATAGAAGGCTTTCAAATTATTTTATGGAGTAATAATAGACTGAACCAGACCACTTTGGGTTATTTTAGAATAAATAAATGTTGGATTAGGCTAAGTGGCACATGTGTCCTTGCTTTTCTCTCTGCCTGCACCGATCTGCGGATGGTGCGCGATGCACTAGTTTCAATCCAGGTCACGGACACGGTCTAGCTTTGCAGTCACAGTCTAGGGTAGTTTGGATCCGATGAAATAGTGAAGCAGCGGGATTGTGGACACGACAGGCATAAATAGGCATGACAGACTCGCTTAGATGGGTGGTGCAGTGTCGGCTTTGGTGGCTCCGGCAATGGCTTTTTCAGCAGCTTAGGCTAGCGGCGATCGCCTAGATCGGTGGATCTAGGATCGATGAAGCTTATGCTGGTGATTCAGTTGCTGAAGATGTCCGCGGAGAGCGGCGGTGAGTCTAGAAAGTTTTGGCAAAATTGATCTTGACTGTGACTTTATTGTCATCTTCTTGTGACGGTAACGACTTGATGTGGCATTAATCAATTTGGATTTATACCCGGAGACAAGGGAAATCGATTGGAGGTGGTGGCTCCGATTGTCAGATAGAAGCTGGAAAGATAATCACGTGCTACTATTGCATTTTTTTGGCCAAAGTTTTCTAGACTATTTTCCAATGTGGGCGTGCATCTTTGGTGGTGGCTCTCGACTTGGATTTGTTGGCAGTGTTGAGGAGAGCAAGTTGGAAGTAGTAACGCATCCAGAGACGGCATGGCCTAGCTGAATAGTGGCTTCCAACTTGACCACATGTTTCTGGTTTTAACTCATTTCTTCTCAAACAGTTAGTTTGTCAACGATTTCTTGGCGGTCATGGACTTCTCCAGCAGTGGATCTTAGTTGGCTTTCATCGGTGGCACTGAGATAAGTGTATTGGTGGTGATGGAGTGGTCAGAGACGACTTGGGCTGGTCGGACGGTGGCTGCGAAGATGACTGTTTGATGGCGTTTCACAATTTTGGCTAGTAGCTTCTCGAAGCTTTTCTGGCGACGACAGGCTTCTCAGCTGTTACTCTCGATTGGATGGTGTCCTGGGCACTTTAAACTCTGATCTGGTGAGCTTGGAGGTTGCTAGAGATGGACCTCCAATAAGGAGTTCCTCCCCTTCTTCCATTTTTTGCTTCTTTCTTCTGCCCTTCTTCTCTTTTTTTCTCTTAACGTACGAGCCCCTCGCCTTTGCCATCATAGTTTTGAGTTTATATAGAGTTTTCAAGCTTTTATCTTCCCTACTTAGGTCCATATTTCAGGGCCTAAGATCTTCACTAACCCTCTTATTATCATTTTTTTCTTCTTATCTCTTCCCCACGTGGTGAAAACCACTATGACCCAATCCAAAATTCATTGAGGATAGGAGAAAGATGAGGATATGGTTATCGGACTTGACATGGGTAAACATGTTTATGATTGTGCCTGTTTAAATAATAATAATAATAATAATAATAATAATATGCATATTAAATATCAAATTTACTTTGAGTTGTATAATTATAAATATATTAAAATTTATCAATATTTTCATGATTTATAATTTTAGTAGAACTATAATGTAATGTTTTCTTAATCAAATAATAATAGTAATAACTTCAAATTAGGTAAGTATTAATGGTTCCATTAAACTATTGAAGGGCCAATATATTTGAGATTTCTAATTTAGGTAGAATTATACTCTTAATTAAATAATAAAAATAATACTGATATCAAATTAAGTATTAATGATCTATATTTCCTGTCATTAGCCACATGTCTCTCCAATATTTTTTTGATAATTTTTTTTGAATTTAGAGAATTTGAGAGGCAAAGCAATATCGACCATTAGATAACATCAATGGGTTAGATTATATTATACAGATTTTCCAAATAAGTAAGGGTAAATTATAGAATAAGTACAATTATAATTATAAAAATTAGATAAAACAATAAAAGACATGTATTAATAAAAGGAGCATAGTAAACAAAGATGAGTCTGCACATAATAATAATATTTCTCAAAAAAATTATTTTCTGATTTTAGTTTTATTTTAAAAGTATGATTACAAATTTTAGACTTTTTAATTAATTTATAATTTCTTAAGTCCAAATTTATAATCATTCTTTTTTATTATCTCTAATATTCTAAATATTTATCTTTATTATCTTATTTTTATTAGAACTCTATAATAGTAAATTTAGAAACTTTTATAATTTTTATATTTATTGTACTTGGTTGTAAAGGTTTTAAATCGAGTTACTTAAAAATTTCCTATTTACACATTAATTTATATTTCTAAAGATATATTTTGTTGTTATCCATGCAAAGCATAGGTTACATAGCTAAATAATATAATCAATTAAAGCGATTTTTTGCAAGATGTTTCTATATTTTTTTCTTGATATTTTCTTAAATTTAAAGAATTTTAAGAATAAATTCTATTTTGAACGGTTTCATTAGATTAATACTCCATATTAAACTTTAGATATCCCTATTTATCATATAAAATAATAATTTTATAATTCTAAAATTTTAATTACTTTGCTTAATTATCTTTAATATTCTATATATTTATTTTTGTTATCTTGATACTATTAATAGTAAGTATAAACATTTTATAATTTTTATTTTTGTTATAGTGGTTTTAAAAGATATTAAATAATAAATATTATTCAAAAAATTGTCTACTTATACATTAACTTATTTTATCTTACATTATATGTAATTATAATTTAAAAATGAAGTATTAAAAATAATATTTTTAATTTTAATGTTTTATAAGAGAAAATTAATGCTCTATTATTATAATAAAAATTCTCTTCCTCTTAATTCTTATATAATATAATTTGTCTACTTATATAATCTATGATAACTTTTCTAGACAATATAGCTTAAAATATTTATTTTGATACTAAAATTTCTTCTATTATGCAATTCTTTTAAAGAAAATCTCTCCTAGCTTTCTCTAATTCTATATTTTTAAAATAAAATTGGAATTGTTTATTCTTAAGTTTTGGTTGTTCCTAATAGTTCAACTTTATATACGTTTATTTTTTCTATAAAAACACTTCAAAAAGGAAATATTTCAATCCAATATCCAAAAATTTATTTAATTATATATATATATATATAGTGTAACATGCAATGCAAAGTCCATGCAAGGTACTAGTTATCACACTAGTATTTACTATATAGTGCACGTGGGATGATTTTTTTGCTCTCATTACGTTTCACTTCCTACTTTCTCCTCACAATAAATTATTTTGGCGCTTATAAATCCCTCTCTTTTCGGTTATTTTCTCTTAACCTAAAACTCTTTCCTCATAATAACCCAATTCAGTGAAGGACAGACCCAATCATAATATCATAATTTAGGAAGCTATTCGTCAGGTTATTTTATATACACTTTATATAAGTAGATCTCAACCTTCAAGGGAGCTTAAGATAGACACTTTACTGGGTTTTCATAAAATGCATATAGACTCATATTATATATGACGAATTTTAGATTTAAAGATCCTATGTGAGCACTTTGAACCACAACAGAGACCACACCTCCCCTGTCACTAGAAGGTGATTTTAAAATACGATGATTACTCCGAGTTACATAAGGTAACACTCCTAATGAAGCTAAGAGGCTAACGTATTCCGATTCTTATACTTAATTTTAGTGATTGAATTAATTAATTTAATATCTTAATGTAGATGTGTGTGATAACGTACAACATTTCTAATTACCTATTCCATAATACATAACAAGAAAATTAAACACATATACATCTTTGGATACTAGGGCATTATACCCAACACTCGATCTTTATATAAGTTATTTACGCAATAACGCTTGTACGCTCCTCCTACCCACACCAAATTAGTTTTGTGCACTTGTATATGCTTTTTGTTATGTTCCAAAATTATAGGGCTTACACATTATATAAACGATTGTTAGCCTTCGCCCTAAAATTTATTTGCTCCGCATGTGTAACAATAGTAAAATAAAATAAAATAAGAAAAATGTGTTCGAAGAAAATATATTATACCCAATCCAAAATCATACAACATATACAATGTAGAAGGTCTATATAGAAAATTTATTTAATTATTCAAATTTTACTTAAAGTAAAATTTTTTGCTTATTTCTACCTGTTCAAATAAGAATATTATTTATTTTATAAAAAATTAAAATTAATTTTAAATTTGTATATAATCATTGTATTCGAAAAATAAATATTTTTCGTAAAAGTTAAATTGATATTTATTATTGTTATTTAAATATAGCAATTAATAGTATTTTTTCAATTAATTTTATATATTATTAATATATAAATATTATTAATAAATTTAAAATGTACCTCGTGTTTATTTTAACGACTTTGAATGTTATTTGTTTATTTATTTATTTACTTAGAAGCAAACAAGCATGCCGTAATTCCTCGTCGGACGCGATCATATGTTGACTGATCAACGACTGACCGCTGGACACCACACATAAATCCCACATCGCGGCGTCCCTCTCCTCCGCTTCGGCACCGTTTCCTCCGTTCGACTCCGGCCGATCGACTACGCCGCCTCCTTCTCCACCAGGTCCGACCTCTCCCTCCCTTCCACTTTCTACGATCGTTTCTTTTTTCATGATATTTTGGTCGGAATCTGCTCCTGCCGATTCGGGCTGTGGAATGAGCGGTGGATGTGCTCGCGAGGCTGGATGCATTGGGTGCGGGAAATTATGTTCTTTTTTTCTGTAGCAAAGTTGAGATCTTTGGTGTGATTCAAAATCCCTTTTAAGTTCCATTGGGGTTTGGTTTTCTTGAAGTTGCACTTGGGTTTTGTGTGTTGATTTGGATTATAATGGTTGTATTGCTTTCATTGTTATTTCGATTGAAGGGTTGAATTGCATAATGCTTCCTATTACCAGTGTAGGTTGTGAGTGCTTGAAGTATATTGCAAGTGTAGTTTGGTGTTGACTGTGCTTGTCCTTGAATTCTTGCAATGTGACATAAGACAGATTAGTTGTGCTATAAGGATGATGATTATGATATATGATGCTTCTTCTGCAAATGTCCAAGAAAAAATGTTAAAGCTCTTTGACAAAAAAAATAAAAAAGGTTCAAACAGTTGCCCAAACAGTTTTTGATCTGGTCTTAAATCTGTAAAACGACCTGGATGCTGTTCTTGAATGTGAATATGGATATCTTGCTTCACTAACCCGCTTTTGGGCTTGGCAGATTCTGTCACCCTGAAGTAGAACGTTTTGATATTTTGAGGGACAAAGCAGTCTTGATGGCCAGATCCACTAGCAGAGATGCTGAAGCTCTGTTTAAGTCACTTTTATCTGCCTATTCTGCAACTCCTTCAAATCTCAAGGTCTTGCATTTTTTCCTTCAAGATTTGTGCATGTAGTTCTCGAGAGTGGTTTCTTTGTACAAAACTTTGCTACTGACTTATTGCCTATTTATGAATGCAGATTATAGACCTCTATGTGGTTTTTGCAGTCCTTACGGCCATTATCCAAGTAGGAACACGTTCCATTGTTTGAATTGCATAATTTCTTCGCCCTGTTTACAAGCGCCATTTATTACGGCGCTCACATTTTTAATATTTGCAATATTTGTGAGAGATATATTTTTTTAGTATCCTAGTGTCCTAGCCTCCTAGGTAAGGGGATTAGATTGCAAGAAGTGAGATTTTTTTTTTTGGCTGGATTAAATATATATATGTAATTGATGGAGGAGGTCATTTGTGAAAAAAAAAGCTTAAATTGGTTACATCACATATATAAACAAGCCTAGTTTTGTAGCTCCAGCTGCAGGTGATCTTTGCTACTGAGGAGAGGAGTGCGGCACCGAGATTGCAACTTATTGTTTGCTTGTATATGTTTCTGTTTGGGTTTACTTGGAGGTGAATAGTTACGGCCTGGAAGGGGAGGAGCAGCGTTAAAAAAAGAGAGGAGCATTGGGGAAGACGTGTGAGGAAAAAGGGTAGGGATTATAAGGAGGTTCCAGGTAGTGTTGGGAAGAGTAGAAGGAAGGAAAAGAGTGGTGACGTGGTACTGTCATGCTCAATAAACTCAAAATCATATCACCATTTTATGAACGATGAATGGGGGTTCTCTGGACTTTGAAATTTGGGGATTGTAGGATGAGGTGTCTAACAGAAAGGGTGTGAGTTCTATGATGCCTATTTATAAGAAATATTATTTATTTTATTGTAAACTACTAAAATTTTTATTTTGTGGAAATGAGATTGAATGTAAAGTTGGCTGTTTGCTTTTTGTACATTCATGTTAAATGGCTCATCTTGCCACTGCTGGACATTGATATGTTTGGTTGCTTGTTAATCTTGTAATCTTACCATTTTATTCTTGTAGGTGGTCTATATGGCAGTAGTTGGTTCTTTTCCATTCAACTCTTTTCTTTCAGGCACACTTTCTTGCATTGGCACTGCTGTTCTTGCAGGTAAAACAACTTTTGAGCTTATTCAAGGGAAAATAGTTATGTAACATGAAGTGTATGCTGTCAAAATAGGAAAAAAAGTTAGGGGGCGGGGGTTTATTCGAGCAGGTTTGCAAGTTTTTGAATTATTTTATATAAGTCACGTTTTGTTCATGTGCCGCTGGTATTGCCATCCACTTTCATGTGTTGTGAACAAAATTCAGTGTTTTCTAATTGCGTATTTTTTTATGCAGTTTGTCTCCGCATTCAAGTCAACCCTTTAAACAAGGAGTTTAAGGTTTGATTTAGATGAATTTCTTTTTGGTTTATGGAAAATTTGTATACAACTTGCTTTTTATCATATTTATGAGAATATTGATTTGTGGACATATGGTAACTGCAGGATCTTCCACCGCAACGTGCCTTTGCAGATTTTGTTCTTTGCAACTTGGTGTTACATTTGGTGATCATGAACTTCCTTGGTTAAATTTGATGGTAGATCCACAAACTTTTATTAAAGGATTTATATTTTGGCATAGTATGAGCAGAAGGTTTTGATGAAATTGGAAACTTTGATCTAATCAATGGCAGAAAACTATGAAGTTAGAGACTAATGCTCACACCTTGAAGAGATCAGCAAATAAAAGTTAAATTCGCACTTTATGATCTGAGCATGTCTAGTCTACTTGTTCTTGCTCCCTAATTGCTCACTGTTGAGCACTTGCACAATGCAAGTTAATGCATAGGGCTTAGTAAATTCTGAGGTAAAATTTGAACCGAAAGTGCTTAGCGAATTTCATGCATGGACAAGTGGGTTATTGCCCGGAATTTCATCGAACAAGAATTTACTGGTGCAAGTCCTCTGTAAGATGTCAAGTATCTACTACAATATCAGTGAGGAGATATTTCACCATCAACGACCAAGTAAGCAACATAAACTTGGACGATATAAATTTTTACCAAAATACATTGGTTTCTTATATAATGGTTGGACTTAGCATGTACATGAATACATTTCGACCACTTAACCAGTTGGTGAAGCAGCAGCACTACTCGCCTTAACTCGGGTTGCCTTTTAACGTATAATTGATCACCAATTGTATCGTCTCCATAATTATTCTCATTTCTGTGCCATGTCCACAATGCATGCGTAGAATTTATCACCTGTAAAGAATAAAATTGGTCATAATCGTCAGAAAACTAAAGACATTGTATTCTGAAAATTAGAACAAATCATGATACCTCGAATATTCCATGTCCAATACTGCTCTCTCTGTAAGCAGTCTAATCAGGCTGCTTGTCCGAACAGAACTTACCCTTGGCTAGGCCTGAGGTAAAGTTCGTGTCACAAACACCGCCAAATTCTGGAATGTTATCACCTCGTGAAGGGCATTTTCCTGGATCATCTGCATGGTCTACATCGACTTCCTCTATGTTTCCACCATCACCTATTGTTACGTACACAGGGCCACATGAATCCAAATCGTAGCTGTTCACTCTGTTCATCCTTTCATAAGCATGCACCTGCAAGTATATATAATGACACAAACTAACATCTGTTCGTGACTTAATTCTGCAGTGTTTTCATGTTCTCCCTAAATTAGTCATGACCCAAGTAATTTTATACTGGCATGACCAGAAAAGACTATCAACATTATGGTCACAGAGAAGGTCTTCCATTTCTTTCCTCGTGCATTCGAACTCCTGTTAATGCGAAGAGTAGCTGTTGTACCAAGGAGGATGTCAGGCAGCTACAACCCATGGAGTAACATGTCTATTTACCCCAAGGAGTAACATCCTCCTTTAGCCATGAATATAGGTGACCTGTGATTTAGTTAATGAAAACCAGCAGATTAAAAACAAAAAAAACAAAAAAAGAAAAAGAAAAAGAAAAAGAAAAGAAAAGTGGCCGATGTGAATGATATTATATTATGATCGATCACCAGTTCTGTTGTAGTCAACATATGCTCCCAGCATTATGATGTACACTCCCGCGGCATCAAAGGAATAGTGGAACTTGCTATTGGAGCCCGACTCAACAGAAGGAACTGCAAAACGGGCTCGGTAAGATTGAAATGTGATCCCATTCATCTGAGGCTCAATTTCATGGTTGCCTTCAATTACCATCATAGGAACCCTTGATGTCAAAGGCTGCATAAATCTACAAAAAGAGAGAAGTAAATCGACAACTTTATTGCAACAAATTATCATGAATAAATAACCTTGACCATGAAAATTAGTTTAGATGGTTAACCACTTCTTCTTGGCGAATTCAAATATATACTAGTTTAGCTAAAAGTCGAATGAAATTATAATGATAGTAAGTTAATTAGTTAACTAGAGTTACCTTCCCCAAGCATCCCAGCGTGGTTGATATGGCTCTCTAATTGGAGCATCCGGGAAAGCACAGGAAAAGTATGGAACTCCTTTGATATTGGTTTGCATAGGTCATATCCCCGACCATGAGGACCATGGATGGGTGATTCTTTACCAAATGACTAATAGTTGATTGTGAATTGTGAGTGAGGCCTAAATCACCCACAACAGCCATTCGTTTTGGATACCTTTTGGGTCCTGGCAGAGGAAGAGTATCAAAGAAATGTTCTTCGCTCATGGCCGACAATGAGCTATCCCCATACCTGTAGAAGTATCTTTCCCCAGGCTCAAAACCTACAAATACATAAGAAACTTGATCAGCTGCAATTCAAAGCAAATCTGAAAGCATTAAGAAAAAAAGTATATATATGTGGCTTTGTGAAAGATTCACATGGGAAATTTTTTTTCCTTGTATAAGGAAATAAAAAATACAAATGTAAGAAGTAATCCTAGGTAGCAGCAAACACCTTGCAGCCTGACATGGTGAATGATTCCAGTGGTGTAATTCAAGAGTTTCTGAAAAGGGTAATGCTGGCTATAGACAGTGGAAGACCCTGTTTGAAGTAAAGATATATTCCCACTTCTTTTCCCAAACCATACCTCACTGCCAACTGTGGAAGGATTGTTAAGTGTTTAAAATATACAATATTTACCCAATTTTTTTAATATAATTTTGTACTTCTCGGGTATAAATATTATTAATTAAGTAATATTTTATTTTATTTTTTTAGTTAATTAATATTTTATTATATATGCTTAACTTTGATGTTTTAATGCAGAAAAAAATGAATAAATTAAGCTTTGGATTTGATTGGTCATGACACTTGGCGCCACCCAATGGCTACAATGTATGGTGTTCAATAGAGTCGAACAGTTAAAAACTTAAAGGGACATTCTAATTAATTAGATTACATCTATTTGTGAACACCCTCTTCGAATTCTTGTATCTCCACTTCTATATAAAAGGGTGGTCATTTGTTGTTGATCATATCTCATCTCTTGACTTCAGATTGTAGTAGAAGTAGTAGTTTTAGTTTTTGTAAACAAATTATTCCATAATGAAAATTGTTCTATAATGAAAAAAAAGGGAGAATAAAAAGAAAGAATGCTCAACTATAAAAAATTTGTGCCATGGAATACACCCTAGGAAGAGAATCTATCAAAAAGTTGTGAGATTGAACTTATCTCAAAGTTCGTGGAACGAATCTACAGGGGTGGGGTGGTGGGTTTTTTTTTCCAAGCTGGTAAGAAAAAGTTTATGAGGTTGTTTTTAGTAATGTTTAATTACCTCGTGTTGAAAGAAATATTTAGTTACCTTGGGATTGTGTAAAATGGGGGACATGTATTGACTGTAACATCTGAGAATATACTTCATCTTCTTTAACTGTAACTATGCGTTGGTTTTGGAGGATGCCTATTTGGGGCGTCAGTGTTTTCTGTAACCGTGTTGCTTGGGAGGACACGGTGTTGCTTGGGAAGAACCGTGTCCTTTACACGGGGATTTTCAATATAGAAAGCTCTAGTTAATTTGTTCGGAATTCATTGGACAAGTTACCTTGAAATAAAAAACAATCTGTTGGGTACAGGTAATAATTCGGAAGAGAGCTTGGTGCAAGGCAATATACTATTTGCTCCTTGCCACAGATTAAAAATCAAGTAGATACCACTCATAGAGGGTGTAAAATTCAATTACAAGGCACTATCGGGGCGGCTGATTGGCCTTAAGGACCAATATCATATACTGGTCCATATAAACTACTGTGTCTATAAACTCATGGAAGAACATGTTTCACCACCATAAATTAGAAGTTGTACCTTAGAGAAGATCTTCAAGAAATATATGATCATCATTTTTGAGAGCGAGGTTAAGCTCCACCGAGTATATGATTATTACGGGTTTTTAAGAGCAGAAAAAAGATCTTCACGGGCTTGCATGCAAATGGGCTAGAAAATACAATTCAATGGTAGAAAGACAACACAGATAAATACCATTTTTTATGATCAATGAACCTCCGTCAATTGTAAAATTCATAGTTGGAAGACTTTCAGATTCCCAATTTAATTTAATAGTTGGAATCTATTTCGTATGATTGGATTAAGCTCAAAACTGGTTATTACCCATAATAAGGTCATATATGGTTCTGACATTAGATTGCATATCATAATATCAGATGATATGCTAAGCATACCAGCCTTAGATCTATCTAAAGCCTTGAATTGATTAAGGAGACACAAATAGGTATGAAATGTAAATTTTATTTTTATGAATTTAATGGTTCAAAGCTGATAAGGAAGAAAAGAACCTTTTGTCCTTCTTTAGTAAAATGGCATGTATGCCTTCAAAATAGACCTTTGGCATCAGCAAACCAACTTGTAAAATGTGCCATATAATTTTACCTTCAAGTTATCCATCTCTACTGAAAGACTAAAATCTTATAGGTCCTCAATGAGGTAGTTGGATGCCACAAATTAGGTGTCGGGTCCAATGGGCGTGTAAATGAGACTTGCAATAAGTGTCATGGGCCTCTTTTAATCTAAAAGCTAACTTAAAAAATAAGGTTTTCTCATTAGCCTATACACAAGTCACCAGTCACCTCCATACATGATGTGAGATCAACCCAACAATTCTCCTCCTCACACATCATGTTACCCGAATCATTTCTCTCTCACCACATGCAAGGCCCACATGTTATAGTGAAAAGAAGACTCCAATTCGGGCTAGCCCACCCGAATTATCTCTGCCTCACCAAGTAGAAAAATTTCAGGAAACTCCAAATCGGGGTGGCCCGAGGCAAAACTAAACCAACCAGGCTCTGATATCATTGTTGGGTCCAATAGGCTTCTAAATAGGACTTGCAATAAATATCATGGGCTTCTCTTAATCAAAAAACTAACTTAAAGAAGAAGGTTTTCCCATTAACCTATATACAAGTCACCAATCACCTCCATACATGACGTGGGATAAACCCAATAATGAGATCGTACCAATGCAAGTGCCCAGTGAGAGATCTTATTTTATTCTTCTTTTGCCATCACGACATATCTGAACCAACATAAATTTAATCTTCACCCATTAAGACAAGGCAGGCAGTAAAGTTAGATGATAAGAAAATCAAGTTGATTAAAAACTTGTTTGAGTGGCCAAAGCTACTACACTCATGTCTGATCGTAACCATCTGGCTGAAATATAGGACCCCGTTCAAAAATGTTTGGCCCTCTCGGAGAACAATTTTTCCCTAATCAAAAAATAAAATAAAAAGAAAAAAACTGTGGTCATAAAATTAGTCAAGAGAATCAAAAGAACCACATAAAAACTTAACATAAACATAGCAAAGGAAATTTTTTGAAATGCTCCATTTCCAACTGAATTCATCTATACGGATATGGAGTAGAATCATTTTCATGACTTTGAATTGTTTAAGCAAACCCTACCCTTCAAGAGATTTAAGAAACCAATAACTTGTTTTTACCATACTCCAATAGGCATCAAAACTGGTGAACTCTATGGCCATCTTCCCATCCCTCCTAAGCAACCCCACCCAAGAAAAAGTTTCCCATTGTGCTTATTGAACAAGTAGCTCAATAAATCAACTATCCACCAACAATATCAAGTAAGGAAAAGTGGATGCTAGGGCATAGGCCGTTCTTAAGGTGCACTACATATACACTTCAAAAAGGGTAATGTCCACAAATTAAGGTTCCTACGAACCCTAGCAGTAAGGGCAATTCATCAAGAGGATACAAAAATCATCATAGCATTCATGATTAGAGTTGAAATATGAGTTAGTTCTACATGTTAAGACTATTACTTTCTCAAGAAGGTCTTAAGTGTCACAGTTTTGCACAATAACAGAAAAGACATTTAAGGGCATTTGATAAATCAAAATATTAATAGCCACAATGTAGAAGATCTGTCCAGAAAATCCTAGCAGCTCCCTTGGACCACCACTCAAGCTATACCCATTATTTCACTACTGACACTAACTAAAATAACACTGTATAACTAAACAACCTCAAAGTAGCGGTCTAAAAGGAAACAACATCTAAAACAAACAAAATTAAAGTACAAATCTAACATAAAAAATTTGGACCTTGTTCACTGGAGGTTTTTTTATAGGTTGATTAAATTATTGAGAAAGGGGAATCACGATGTGTGAGTTATAGATTTTGAGAAACCATATTACAAGATATCAGGTAACTTATTTGAGAGATACTCAAAAGAAAGTAGTTACAAAATGATTGGTGACTAGCTGGCATGTGATACAAACAAGTTCTCTTTTCTATAACCGATAAATTGCTATGTTATTCAAGAAGCATTTCTGATACATATACCTCGAAAAAGCCGCAAGATTATTTGAAATCAGAAAAAGTTACGAGAAAACTAGAGAGATAAGTGTTAGAATCTAAAATAATTGAGGGTAATTATAATAAATATAAACAATAAATTAAAACTAGCAAAAATGTGATTGACCTATATACTTATAGTAGTGATAATGAAGATAACATTCATGTGTGGGTTGTATCAGCGGATAAAATTGTGAAGTGGAAGAATATCTTTGAGTTCACCCTATAATAGAAAACACTGACGACCAACCATATTAGCTTCTCAAAAATTTCAAACTATGAGCTGGGCACTCTAATTCGTATACTAAAATGTTCTTTAATGTTGAGAAGGAATTTACACTTGGCTCATTTGATAATTGGACCATTAGTAGTAACCAAGAACCAGAGTGAATAAAATTTTATGCTTTTCCCTTTGCCTTTTTAAGCATATGTAGACATGATTCTAGCATCCAAACTAAGGTGTTTTGACGTGATCATAAAGGCAGAATGAAAAGACAGAATATTAAAATTGCATGCTCAGATCGATTTCCAAATTATTTATTTATTATGCAAGGACTGTTTAAAAGAGATCTGTCATGGAAAGATACAATAAGAAACGGCAACAAAATATCACTAGAAAAATAAATAGCATACCATAGTTTTCCCAACAAATGTTATGGGCTCCACATTTGGCCCCAAAGCAAGGGAAAATATGCACATAGCATATGCTAATTTGTCATCATAAGCCATCAAAAAGTTATTTTAAACCTTTACCAAGGACGTAGAAAGGATGAAAAGCAAATTCCAGACGCACCTTGATGTCCCGTATTTTGTAAAAACCATTTTCTGCAGAATTGAATCAAAAAATATATGGTGACAGAAATAGTCAATTAGGAACCAAATGCAACAACATAAGTAAAGGAAATCATAACAGAAAAAAGAAACACTGAGGAAAAAATTCCACGAGATAGAAATCAACATGAACAATTCACCTCACATAGCGGAGAAGGAACGAGATCTTACATGTAGGGCCCTGCAGAAGTGAACAGAAACGTCAAATTGTGTACGGACATAAACTGATAGTAACACGCGACAATTTCACAAATTACAATAAAAATATCAATATACCTGGAATACCATTGACAGCATTAAAACACAGGCAAGTATCCTCAACACGCACTGGTCCATCAACCTTCACACAAGTAATCAAGCATTAATAAGTAAGAACAAAAGTATGCTGACCATCATGTATTGGTGGACTGAAAATTCAATGTCTATGAGAACCACAATGAATTCAATTTGCATCCACCAATCAAAGCCACAGACTAATAACATAACCAAACAGGCATTCTTAAAGTATAGTTAACAAAAATAATTTTGGGAAAAAAATTACTTTAGTATTTCTACCAACTAAATAAATTGTAGCATGACCACCTCTCTTGCAGCCATGCTAGCCTTCTCTTTGGATATCTCATCCGGCTCGCCTTGCAGTTCTGGAACTGCAGATTAAAAAAAAATTACAAATAGTAGGATCCAGTAATCAAAACTCGCCGTGGAAAGTACAGAGACACGATAAAAATCGAATCTTTGATTGATGAGTGAAGGTACGTACGATCGAGCTTGAGGGAGAGGACGGGGATGGAGTGGCCGAAGATGGCACGGACCTCCTCGAGCTTCTTGGTGTTGCCCGTCACGAAGGTCACTGGTCGGAGGAGGACGACCGGGGATGACGTCATTTCCCGGCGGTAAACTTCCTAAGCTCTGTAGGAGAAGAACAGCAACACAAGCCTTGACCAACCATTGATTGTTGATTCTACTGGGGTTTAACATTTTTTTATTATATTATTATTGATTTTATTGTATGAGGGTTTAAGTTGAACATTAGTTTGGCTAAGTGGATATTTTTATGGATTATAAGGTCCCTCTATATATGATGTAAGGAGTCGTGTGAGAAGAAATTAGAACTGTAATCAATCACTTGATATTCAGTTGCTATAAAAGTCGAATAACTGCTTATATTAAAATTAAAAATGCTATAATTCAATGAGCAGTTTAATATTCAACTTCAAAGTGTCTAGTTACGATATAATGATTTATATATTATTCAGATTTTATGCAACTTCAAAACATTATCCTCAGTTTCTAAATTAAAAATTTTAAAATAGGAGGTGGGTTGACTTCTTATGGATTCAGCTGATAACCTTGCCTCTAATATCAAAGTTGGTTTAATATTATCTAGAAAAAAAAAAGGAGGTGGGCTGAACCTGGTGGAGCCAAGGCAGCTCAAATTCGAAACAAAACTAATTAAATTATATTAAAAAACAAGTTGAACACAGACCAAATGATATTCATCATTCAACTCGATTGTTGGCTCCTTCATTTACTCGAAGATTTTGAAGAAAAAACAACGGTTTTGCAAAGATTTAGCCTCTTCGTATTTACTTAACGCTCAACATGGAACTGTAAATCTGAGCAGACTATGCTTCTTTCCCCAAGTCCGAGTTCGGGTGAAATACAAACATGTCTTTGTAAATATGTGACTACTACCTTCTTAGCATAGATACGAGAATTTACCATATTAAGGGGAGATCAAAACTTACGTCTGGAACTCATGTAACTCCGTGAAGGCGGTATTCACCTGAGATACTATGCTAAGAGAAAAGTACAGCACGTGTTTCTTCCAATCATAACTGCCAAAGAATAGGACGGCAGCGAGGAATCCCAGCATTGAAAAATATTACCAAGCTATACCACTTGATAGTCAAAACTAAGAACAAAGTCCACCATCTGTGAAGGCAACGATCCAATTCAAAACTTCCATAACCTGGCTCAATCGTGAACGTATAGGGAAGAACGCATGCGAAAACATTGTAGTGAGTCATATTTGAATTTGATTCTACTGAATGGCTTGAAGATCTCCTGCTGACAGAGATACTTTAACAGGCCCTTTCCTTCCATCCTCTCTGTCGGGCCCTCATCTCCCACATTTCAGACAACCTTTTCTGAGCTTGCAAAGTAGCTTCTGCTCGTTCTCTTGCTTCTTCACATGTTTCCATGCCCGAGTTGCACTTATCTGCCTCCTTTTGGTACTGAGATGCCATCTTCTTAGCCTCAAACAGTTGCATATCAGCTTTTCGCTGCTTTTCTACGGCTTCAGCTTCCCTCAATTTAAGCTCTTCTGCTAAGAGCTCAGTGAAATTCCCCTCTGACTCTTCGCTCTCATCATTCTCATGTTTGCCACAACCTATGAGATAACAATGACAAAAGGAGCATTAATGTTAGTCCACCTGCAAATAAACCGACTACCAAATAGGAGCACTACAACATCACTTTCTTTCACCATTGAATGTTTAATAAAAGCACTTGTTCCGCCATTTAAAACTCAGACTTCCGTTACACAAAGAATATACTGAAATGACAATTGTCTACAGAAAGGAAATAGAGATTTGAAGATGATTGTTTCATAAAATGTTATTATTTTCATGCACCAGCAATTTAGCTTCTTCAAAACCAGAAGAATACTGGCAAAATGTCTTGAAACACGAATGGAATTATAATTTATAAAGCACCATAAGTAAAAACAATGTTACTCTTCCCATCTATTTTGGCTTTCTACTGAACCACTTAGAAATTAGAATTTACACATTGTAACATCCTTCTCCATAAAGAATATGCACTCTATAATTTTGCATCATATTTTCTCAAATAGCACTTAAAGTGTGCCAAAAAAAAAAAAGATTATTTCTAGTTTTCACGATAGTGGGATAAAATTAACCATCATTAAGAAAGAGCCAGCAGAAAAAATAAATACAATGATGAAGAAATAATAGGAAAAATTGGAGGAAAACAAGATAACAGTATGTGAACATCATTGTTATGTGACAGTTCAATACAGCAGGACTGCCCATGTTCATCAATCCACGCAAACAAATAATCACACTTTAACCATTTAAGTCATTATAACTGTGAAAATCATAGAGTGTTTTTTAGGTGATTGCATATACAACAGTAATATCAGATAACTACAGAAAGAAAACAGCACGTTTCAGAAATTAAGAACAGAAATTACTTTCCCATGAAATAAAAAAGTGAGATGTCTGCAATAAACCATGGCTTTGCTGTATGCTACACTTACTTGTCTCAAATATCAGTTTTTACAAGGCAATAATTTAAAAAAGAAAACACAAAAACAGTACACATTCAGTAATCTAGATGTGTGAGCTCAATTGTATAATATATAGAGATGTAAGGACATGGTTAGTCACCTGTAAATGAAATGTTGGTCAATCCTGCAAAAAAATAAATAAAAATAAAAATAAAAGAGTCAGTTGAAGCAAGTATGATAAACCAAACTGTATATTATATATATATATATATATATATATATATATATATATGAGAGAGAGAGAGAGAGAGAGAGAGAGAGAGCTAGATTAATATAATGAAGAAAAAACAAAGCTGGTACAAAACCATTCTAGCAAATCTCCCATACAAAACATCAGCCTGGCTAAATCTACAAGTGGATTTGGAACTAGACAGTGAACGACCAACAAGACGCTTAATGCGACCAATACGAATAAAAAAAGATGTAATACACAATTGTGTAACTGCTTGGAATCTGTACTCGTGTGGATATAGATTTGCAGAGATAACTAGTGGGTAGTTAGGCTTAGTGGTCACATAAATTTGAATTGAAAGTTACCTGTACTTATAAAAGGAGGAACTTTGACATAGTAAAATTTGGAATTAGAGAACGAAATGATATAGATTCTAACCTCTGCACCTATTTCTCCTTTTCCCTAAGCCCCAAATATCGGCAATTATTTATCTCCCTATCAAAATTCGAAATGTTTCCATCATTTCAACAGATGATCAATTGCATAAATCAGGTGCAAATGGCTGGCTTAAAGCATTAATCATTGCTATCAGATTATTCATTCAAATCAAATGGAAGGTAACTAGAAAATAGATGAAAGCAGCAGCTTGCTATATAAAGTTCTGGAATAAATGTCTTGCACTCAACAACCAAATCAAAACCTTAAATAATCAATTCCAAAAATTCTAAACTAATAAAACACTGACTGTATAAACCGGGAAACAAAAACAGATTTCATCCATGATAGCTCAATCCGACTTCATCTACCATCTTTAGTTTGGAGCTGTACACAAGGTGGGGTTCCTTGTATGAAAAATAGACCTTTTGTTTCTAAAAATTTTTGAACGGGTAATGCTTTGAAGAGGTAACATGAAAGCAGTTTGTCCAAAAAGAAAACGTTCAAAATTCCAAGAGAGCTCATGCATCCTCTCCATGAAATTGTTCATCGATCACCAGCAAACGATAGATAATGAAAATTTTTATGCTTCGTCTAACTAAATGTAAATGAATGTAAACTAACTATCAAATATCAAGGTGGAGAAAATTCCGGACTCATTCATCATCTATCAATCAACATGTGAATCAAAGCTAACAAAGTAACAATCAAGCGTAAAGGCAATGATTATTTTTTTAGATGCATACATCAATGTACAATCAAATGAGTGATAATCAATAAAATTCCAAATTAACATTCATTGTCCATCAATTTATACGCAACTGAATTCTAGTTTAGTAACAATTAAACATAGAAGCAATGAAAATTCCAAATCTATTCATCAATCTACATGCAAATGAATGCTAATCAAGTAGCCATTAAACGTACAGGCAATAATCCAGATTCATCATTCATCTCTTGCTAAGCAAATCAATGCTAATTAAGCAACAGCCAAAAAAAAGCGATCATAAAAAATTCTAGATACACGCATCACCCATCAATCTATACAAGTGCATCGGTGCCAATTGAGCCCCACTACAAAATCCAAATGCCGTGAGGGCAAAAGATCCCGTCTTTCGCCTAAAAAACGAACAATAGAAACCAACCAAACCCTAACACACGGCGATCCAACCAAAAAGGGAAGGAAAAGAAAAAGGAGCTCACCATCGGGGAGGGTTAGAAGCGGCTGGGCGGCGCAGTCACAGACGCAGGGCGGGCAGACGGAGCTGCGGCCGGCAGCGGCGATACCCTCGGCGAGGTGCCAGTAGAGCGGGGGACCCAGGATGTAGGTGGCCAAGCACAAAGCAAGCACCCCCACGGCCGCCTTCAGCAATTCAGGGCTACATACCCAACGATGAAAAGCCATACCAGGGCCAAAATCCGCGCCCCCAATCTCCTCTCCCTACTAAATCTAGAGCAACCAATGTCAGAAGAGGAGGAGGTTGGCGATGGATTCTGAGTCCTGATAGTGATGGTGGAGCTGGGACAGGTAGAGATCAATGGCCAGGGAAGCGGTGGGGAAGAAGGTGACCATAAATTTATTACTATTGTTATTAGATACTCTAAAATGTGTATTTGAAGCTTATGTTATAACTTATAACATTATTTAAGATACACTCCCACCGCATATAATTAAATAATTAAATAATATATATACACTCCCACCGGATATAGCTTGTGTTCATTCTACTCTCATAATAGTTATACCCAGTCGTGACCATTATGTTTAATTGATTCACACATGTAATTTGTATGTTTAAATTAGTGTTATTATATAGGATGTTTATGAATATCTTTCATTTAAGAATTGAGTTACAGCTACCAAAAATATACTTGTAATTGATTGATTTATATATTTAGCGAAATTATAAATCGAACAAGCTATTTCCATCTATCTACTCCAAAAATATGCAATTTTGTTATGCCTTCCATACTTACATCTGACCTAATTATAAATTATAATACGTTTATAAAGAACCGGGTCCGCCGTTGTGAATGAATGCTATAATAAGCTGTCAAGGCTCACTATTAATTTAGTAATCCACTAAGTAAAGCAAAAGTGTACGAATTAAGATAGAGGTAAGGTGTCATGTCATGGCTTTTACCAACAACAATCAATTGTTGAGTGACGTTGTCACCCCAGTAGTCAAAAGTTTTAGATTTTAATTTTTTGTTTTTTAACTCTAACCTTTAGCGTCTTTGAATGAACTAATTATGGCCAATTAGGGGTCATGTTTGTGCCTTTGAAAATATTAATTTGCACATTCGTGGAACTTTTACTTAACCATAGCTCAAAGTTCAAACCTCGATCAACCAATATGAAAACAACCAAAATTTATGAAGCGGGAGACTTAAATCGCCCTACTTCTGCAATCAGAGTTCAAACCCTTCTTAGATGTTAAATAATCCCCTTCACCTGATTAAAAAAATGGGGTTGATTTTGCAGGTGCTACTAGTACTGTGATGGGATAAGTTTTACTGTATACTCAACTGATTGGACCCATCACTTTTATAGTTAAAAAATTCACGTCTCTGATTAGTCTCGACTGGCTACTATATGGGTCGCGGTCATTTTTATCAAGAATATATTTAATTGATTAATATATAATTTATATTAATTAAAATAAAATAAAAAATTAACATATTTTCAAAAATAATTTTACTTGGGCAGACTCGGAAATTTAATTATAAAATCTATTAATAAAAAGAGTTGAACTCGAGAAACCATAAAATAGAGATGACATGGAGTTTTTTGAATCAAAATGAAGTCTTAACCAATATTTATGCCGTGCACTCCAGACTCCAGATTGAGGATCAAAACTTTTCCCATGCACGTAAAAAAAAGTATATATACAATGAGTTTATTTGTTCCATCAAGGTTGTTCTTCAATTACACTACGCATGGAGGAATGTGAGATGGAACCGCTGTACTTGCTGGGCAAGGGAGTGTTCCTACTGGAATGTCTCTTAGTTGGAACCAGTGAATTCTCCGGCTGCTCATTCTCATACAGTGAAGCATCATCATCATCTTCCCCTTTGAACACTGGATGCACGTAAGCACTTTGAAGGTAGCTTTTCAAGTTCAGCTTTGGCTCTCTAGCGCGTTCTAGCGTGTCCTTCTTCATAGCCTCCTACAATTAAAACAAGCAACTGTTGAATATATTGTCGTACATGGTTAGAACTTGTAGTTCCAAGATACAGAAAATATCATTTAAGCATTATCATAGCCTCCTACAATTGAATCAAGCAACTGTTGAATATATTGTCATACATGGTTAAACAAGCAACTACTTGAGCAAAGTTCATCATAAAAAGGGAAAATATTATTTAAGCACTCTCATCGATTGAGTTCGTGATACAAAAATGCAAACACAAGGCAGCGTGTTTATAAAATTGAAAGAGATGACAGAGTTTTAACGTTGTCTTTTTATCATAATCGCAGAAGTATTGAATTAATATCACAAGATGACTGTCGAATGAAATATTTTAGATCGGTGATCATTCACTGCAAAGCTGTTAATTATAAAGAAATCCAGCTTCCTTCTACTTGTAAACATACACCCGTATCGATTAAAATGTAATTTGAGGCACCACAGAGACTTCTTTCTCTGAAATGTTGCAAAGTTTAAGTGGGAAAGAAAAAGACAAAGGCTCCTTCATGAACAGATATTAGAATGCTGAAAACAAACCTGAAGTGGATACCGAATAAATGCAGGTTCATATCGTTTTTTGCAGTATTTATGAAACCATATAGTTAGCACTGGAAGGGCAATTAGCAGAGGAGTTGATTGGGCATTCTTTTTGTACTTAACAATCCAAGCCAAAGCAGTTGAGAAATAATCATAGCTGTAATAACTCGGCCATGAACATCAGGCCAGAAGGCTGCAGCACTCTCATATTCTTGATTATAGACATTTATAATCTGAAATTCGAAAGACGAACAACCTTAGGCTCAATACAACTTGCAAGACAACAATTCTCACGCAGATAATGTTCTGTAATATAACATATAACATAAAGAGGCACACATAGCATATTTGCGAAGGGTATTATATACCTGGTGACGGTAAACAACGAAGGCGAAGGCAAAGAAGACAACAATGAAGGGCAACAAGAATGGTGTGACAACCATATATACAAGACCAAGCAAGAAATATAATTGTATCTGTGGTTCGCTCGAGTTAAAACCAATACTTCCAGCATCCATTGCTTTTTCTCTGTCCTTTTCAGTTCTAACTAAGACAAAGTTTTTCAATTGGTATATAAATAATGGTTTGAGCCTGAGTATTTCTCCGGCAATTCCAGCCCAGCCATCTACCATAATGAATGTAATGAAAAAGGTAGCTTTTTGCGGAATGGCAGTACCAATAACCCTGGGAATGCTGCACATAAACAGTAAAACAAAATAAGCAAATTTATCTCTGGTAAGGAAAGGCGAGCAAACTCATTTGCAAAGTCAAAAGAAATAAAACTAATTAAAAAAACTTAAAAATATTGGTGTAAAGGAGCAGAAAGACATACTCATTAGCTGACATATGAAGAAATGTGTTCAATTGCTGAAATGCAGCTCCAACAATTATGCTTCCCAAGAATACGTTAACAAGTTGAAAAATATAGTACTTTGATGCAGATCTTCTCTCTAGAGATGAAATGGATGTGAACCCTTCAATCTTGGACATAAGCATCAATAAAGATGGTAAGAACATGAGAAAAAGCTTCAAAAAGATTCCAGGAAGCACACCCTGAATCAGTGCCTTTATTAACTTTCTGCAAGCAAATAGATAGGTGATCAACCATCATATATATGCTTAGAAACAGATGAGAAGAAAGAAGATAAAGATACTCACTCTTCTATGACAGGCTTCAAGAATGGAACAGCCTTTTCAATTCCCTCTATGTTTGCAAGGGATTGCACAAAAGTAATTGGGATCATGAAGAAAAAGGTAAGAAAGAAAAAGGCAACCGCAACAATTAACCGCCTAATTGCAAGTGAAACGACAGGAATAGACAGATTTTGCCAGTAAACATCTCTAGGCTCAGGTGCGCATTCTGTCAACCAGAATGTTGGATTCCTTGTTTGCTGAGTTTGAGCACAGACAGCTGCGCCCCAGCGAGTTTTGAACGATACAAACACCACAGGCATGATTGCTTTGGGATTGTTCTTAATGCTCTCCCTCTCTGCAACCTCCTGAAGGCATAAAAATCACAAGCCATACTCGTTATTTTTTAAATGAAATCAAACATCAGAAATCAAATGCCCCAGTCATCATACACTTACATAATAAGCTTTTTTATGAGTTACATAAACACATTTATTTCACTTTGTGGGATCTATATGCAATCTAAGCCAGCCATTTAATAAATAATAACTGTTTTACTTCTCGTATTGAAGCAGCAGAATTGCGATATGTAAAAGTTTGAGAATGCAGGGAAAACATGCCTCTTCAGTTAGCTTTTCTATCTTGGATTTGAAAAAATCGATTGCATCCACTTCCTCTCCACTGAGCCCCAAAGAACCATTCTGCCAAAGGAATACTTGTAATCATGGTCAAGGTCTAAATTAACAAACAACCTAATAAAAGCTTGATGCAGACAGGAATTGCTGAGCCTCGAACCTTTGTTATTGGTCTTTGGGATGGATTTCTTAAATATTTCAGTTGATAGTAATCATACCAGTTCTGCATTTTCTTCTTCTCTTTAACTATCTTTGTAAGTTTGTCTTCATTGTACACAACCTGCATATATATGCACTAGTAAGAACAAAATTGAACTCTTAGCCCCTCACTAAGCTTACAAGAAAACTAAGATTTGCCCAAAAGAGAAACAGAATTTAAGGCAAATGTTAGTTAAGAAATTATTCCATAGATAATTTGGGTAGGTTTAAATATAATCCAGGTAAATGAAGTAGATCTATTGATGTAGATGCAAAAAGAAACCTGATGAGTGAGATAATGATCAGGATGGTTGACAAGAAAAAAGTGCTCGACAAGTTCACTGATTGATTCGTCAGAATCTGGGGGCACATTTTTCACCAAGACCTACAAATGTTCCACTTTCTGTCACAAAGTCAATGTAAGAGTGAAAAGAATTCCATTGGCAATCTAAATAAATGTTGATAAAGTATGAACATTTAATCAACTCACAGTGAATTGGTCTGGGCGACGCTCTTCCGATTGAAGAAAATGTAACCTCATCCTTGCAATTAGCTCATATTCCTTCAACAGCATATAACATGTCCAAAGTGTAAAAGTATATGCCAGTACCAAATGAGTCCATAACCTGAGCATTCAAGAAAATAAGTTTAAACAAATAGTGAAGAAAGGATTAAAAAAAGATGGATTACATCAGGAGCATTGCATCCTCATGTACTTTTTTTTGAGAGTGCATCTTCATGTTCTGACTCCCCCAACAGAGAAAATTCAGAGCGGAATACTTCACCGTAAAAAGAATCCTAGATCATAAAGGCATTCCATGGCAACACAAAACAGAAAAGCAGAAAACTATTTATTGGATCAAGAGGTGTTCATCTAGTTCTATAGAACCTTTTTAAGCATAAAAATGGCCACTATATATCTTTACCTTTGAGATTTCTCAGCAATATTTGATATTGAGAGCTTATCGACATCACTGTGATCCAGTTTGTATAACTCCAATGTTCTGTTTGTCCAATTTACAGGCACCAAAATTGCTAAAGAAAGAAGAGTGATTGGAACAAAGATTTTGAGCCTGCACCAAAAATAAACTCTCATCAATAAAAGCATATTAGTGATGTTGCCAGAATTCTGAAATCTGTGATTAAGTTAGTATTTGTAAAGGACTAAAAATAGAAGTTCTAGAACAGAATAGCATGCTTCAATTTTGTGAAGTCACATTAATACCAATTGGCTCCCTAAGTCTTAATCATATTAATCCATACAAAAATAATATATTTATGTTGCAATAGCATAGCATTTGAGCAGAATACTTGGTAATGAAAGCTTTTTGACATTATTTTCGATTCAGAGAATTATCATTTGGTAAGAGTAGAGTATTAGGGATTCGCAGCAATATAATTAATTACAATGAATTCTTTTCGTAACTTTGGCATTAAATGTGGAAAATCGTTTTCTTTAGGATTTCTTTATGTTTCTTATATTGCCTATTAGGATATACTATTAAATAAATATTAATATTTATTCGGGTCTTTTATTAGTTAGTCAATATAACTTACAACCGAGTTTATGACCTATTTATATATAGTCAATATAAACCCACACCACCCTTCTTAATCCAGTTGGGATTGTGTTAGGATACTATTTGGTGGATATTAATTAATATGTAGTCAGGTATTTCATTAATTGGTCAATATAACTCCTTATGACCTATTTATATAGTCGATGTAACTCAAGGATATATACCATTTAGTAGATATTAATATTTAGTCGGGTATTTTAAAGACTCAATATTAATATCCACTAATAAATGGTATATCGTAACAGTTTGGTTTAGTCATGTACTAATTACTATCATAACATAGGTTTGCTTCTTCAATTAACTTAATAACATAAGTTCTCAAAGAGAAATCTATGGATGGAGAGAGTTTTGAAAAGAAAATTGTTTACTCTATTTAAAGTTAAACAAAGAAACTCAATCATACCCGAGCAAGTATATCCGCAGATAAACTACAGAATCAAGTCCAGCATGATCTACCAGCTCTGGTTCTGGCATTCTGAGTGCCTCAGGCATCCAGTTCAGAAATCGAATATATGATCGATAGTCCAAGTTGACAAAATTATGCATAAACTTCCCAGAGCGGGTTGGACTGCATCTTAGACCTCGTAAGTACCACTTGGGAAAATACACTCTGTCATTGAATGGTTGAAGCCTCAGAATGGCGAATGCCACCAAGAACACAAAGGCAGTTAAGATGTTGATTGCAGCTGACAGTCCTATATCAATAAGTGTGGCCATCTATGCCTGCTAATAGGTGTTGATAAATCTGTTTTCCCAAACAAAGATAATGATCAAATCAGATAATAAAATCACTAGCAAGTAGCAACTGTGAAAACAAGATATATTATGTACGAATGTCGATCGACTTGTTTGGCATGTTCGATCTATCAATTTTTCATCTACAAATTTTTCAAGCTGTAAACTGAGTCCTAAATAGTAATTCGATACACAAACAACATCTCCAAACAATCCATGGCGACAAAACCCAAAGCCTTAAATGACCAAACCATCACCGGTTAACAAAACGACTATACCAATCAACCAATCGAACTAAAAAAACCATGCTAAAAGGCAACAAAACGACTATACCAGCTTATGAACTACGGCAGGGAAGCAGCTTGGCGAGAGGGAGAAAAAACTGACATGCCAAGAGACCCAAAACTATAAATCAGCAAACTGTCAACCAGATAACAAGAGATACTACTATAAAACATAAAACCATGGAAAAAGGTAGAAAAAAATATATGTACCAGTTAATTACGAACTAGGCATTGGTACCAGAAGTGGGCAAGAGAAAAAATGAGATGGGAAGAGGAGAAGGCGCAGTTGAGGGAGGATTAAGACAGGCTGGGAAGGCAAAGAACACGCCAGAAATACTTGCTTTCATGCCCAACACAAGCAAACCAGTATAGAAATGTTAGAAAGAGAGATTCCAATTGGCAAAGTGGAGGCCAAAGGAACTCTTTATGCTATCTCACACACCAACTCCTACTACAGCAGTAACGAGTGACAAGAGAGAAGAACAAAATAAATAAAAACATAGAGATGGGCATCAATGAAGTCTACGTTCCTATCGGCTATTCAAATCATTGGTCCTTTCCAGTTTGAATAAAAAAAATGAAACAGTCTTTGTTGTCAGCTCAGCCATGCAATATAAGAATCTCTCAATAATGGACTTGCCTCCTCGTGCTGCATGTGTCTTCGACCAGGGAGGTACGACGTGGAATATAACTCGCATGAATACGTATTTTTCCCAAACAACACATAAATATAATAAAAATATATTACGTAGTTTATGTAATAATAATAATAATAATAATAATGCGTATGGTCGATGCATGTTTGGGAAAAGCTTCTCCATTTTCTTTTCCTAAAAAGAAAAGTTTTTCCAATTTTGTTTTGTTACTAATAATAAGAAAGTCTTGAGCGGAATATGTTTAGTCGGCCGTTCTTGGTGGGCCTCCTTGAATATATTCTTTGGTGCCCCATAAAGCTTTTAATCTTGTCAACAACACTTCACTTCTAGCGTCAATTGCACTCGTCGCTTTCTCCTTCAACTTCTACGCTTATTTTCAAATGGAGCTCCAAACGTTGTCGGCCACGACCCACTGGCGGAACTTGTAAGTCTTGCGTTGAAAAAAATAAATAAACCGCTAACTCTAAATAGTAGCGATATCACTTATTTTGGCATGTTGTATAAGCTCGAGATCCGATGATGCTTCTTTATATGATCATATGGACCCGAAATGTCCTTTGGCTATGAGTGGCTTTGGTCGCTTGGCCAATGCAATCGCTGCTTGGTACACTGAACGTTACCAAACTCTCGATATTAATTAGTTAGGTCTTACATCGAAATTAGCAATTTTACCCAATAAATATGGTGTAAATTTTGATAGATATATAGTAATAAGATTATGATATTTTTTTAGTATTGCTTCGTTTTACTTGTGATTTATTTTTAAAATCACCAGATAAGAAAATGAGCTCAAGATACTTTGATTAGGATTGGTAAAAATATGTATTTATACACAGTATGATAACCACCATCATGGTATTAACCGACCATAAACTATCAACTACCACAATATCCTCTAATAAAAACAAGGTTTTGTAAATCACAATGTTTTAATAGTTTTTTTTAGGAATTATGAAAATTAATTAATTTTTGTTCCAAGATAAAATTTATTAATCTGTCTTCCATAAATAGCTCTTAAATTAATAATTGCCTTAATAAAACCACCATTATAATGTCCCAAAGAAGATGCTTCACTGTGCTCGGCTTTTTTGAGGGGTGTTCATGGCGAATCTGCCCCCGAGCCTCTCCCTCAACCCCCAATTCGGCGGCCCCAACCCCTCACCGCCGCCAAACGTCAACCCCATCGCGGCCGCCCAGGCCAGCAAAGACCGCAAGATGGCGTCGGCGGAGCAGCTCGTTCTCGAGCTCAGCAACCCCGACCTCCGAGAGAACGCCTTACACGATCTTTCCAAGGTATTTTTTTTTAAAAGCCAAAAATGCTTTCTTTCTGTCTTATCGTTGCCGAAATGGTGGATCCCAGATTGAAATTGGCGAATTCTGGGAGTTTGAAATGTTTTTTTTTTGGTGGGGTGTTCTTTTTGGGTATATGGATGATCGCAGATTATGAATCAGAAGTAGTTTGCTTCTTGTTCTTGGAGTTAATCATTTGTCATATCTGTTGATTCGTAGAAGAGAGAGTTATTTCAAGATCTTGCCCCTTTACTTTGGAATTCTTTTGGAACTATCGCCGTTCTATTGCAGGTAATGTTTTTTTCTGCACATTTGTCATATATATATTTATTAGTGACACATCTGCTATTACAGGAGATTATTTCCATATATCCCCTTCTCTTTCCCCCAACGCTAAGTCCAGCGGCCTCAAATCGTGTTTGTAACGCGTTAGCTTTACTTCAGGTGCAACAATTTTCATGTATTTATTTTTTATTTTTTCGGTTTTCCATACATTCTGACAGCATTTGATATTGGCACCCTGCTTAATAGTAAGTCTTGAAGATATGTCTTGCCAGTAATGCGTCTTTTTTTCGAATAAATTAATCTGCTTTTAGAGTTAAAAGTCTTCCCCAGTTCATTATCCTGCTAAAAGTTGACTTGCACATTGAAATGTTATTCGGATCATTCATTTTATTCTGAATTGCATGCAAATTTTTTTTTATTTGTTTGTTAATACCTTTTCCAACAATATTTTAATGATTGGAATTCCATTAATGGAAGCTGCAGGAAACGATTTTTATGACACGAAAGTGTGTCATTATGTTAATCAAGAAAAAAATTATATATTTTTTATTGTAATTATTGGCTACTCTTGTATCATCCCATTGCATTGGAAGATTTTGTGAATATGGTTGTACTTTCTCTTCATTTGAACATTTTTTTAAAAAAAACAACGTACTTATATGAAATTACTAGCAAACAAAAATTCTCTTTGTTTTCACATGCTAGGAATCCATGCAGTTCTGTAACTAGTGATGTCTGTGTAATTTCCACGTATGATTTACTTGTGCTTGTTTTGTATTTATGAGTAAATTATATGTGGCTATGTGCTTGTATTTAAGGTTCACAGTTTTGGACATTTTCTCTTGATAAATATAGATAGGAGATCTTAAGGAGATGTGAATCTCAACCTACATTTGGGGAACATTTTTTTTTAAAAAAAAATCTGAAGACAATTTTTTTGGTAAACAAGTAATCATATTAGTACTTCACAAGGATCAATTAGTGATTTTATCCAATGATGATGTCAGTGATCATGGGGATGATGGTGGCGGTAATGATGATGATGATATTGAGTGAACCTTTTGTCATGATTCGATTCTGGATCTGGACCAAGATGGACTGCTTTCTTGCAAGGTTTGCAATGAGGATGATGGGCATGCTTTGTCATGCTTCGATTCAAAGCTCTGGTGCCACGTGGAAATTTTATAATATAGGCCCACAGATGGTTTCTTGACAACACACTTCTATTTACAAGTAATAATCCACAAAGTTGTTATGTTCATAACATAAATCATAAATAAGAAATATTATTTCCAAACACCAAATAGCATGAATAATCCTGCAAGACATTTTAGTTTAGATTTTGTGCATTTATTTCTTAGTAAATATTCTGACAGATTTTATTTTATTTTTCTTTTGCAGTGTGTTGCTTCTCATCCAGACACAAGAACTAATTTCTTGAACGGTATGCTATTTTTAAGGATTAAAAAATTGTTACTTCTGATGTGATGTCCTTGAATTTTTTTTTTCAAAGCCAATATTGGAATAAAGAATTTGTTGCTTCATTTTTTAGCTCAAATACCTTTGTTTCTATACCCTTTTCTCAACACCACAAGCAAGACAAGACCTTTCGAATATTTAAGGCTCACCAGCTTGGGAGTTATTGGGGCTCTTGTAAAGGTACTTTAATTTCATGTTGTCGTTTAGTCAATCACGCTGGTCCATGTGGTATGTTTTTATTGGTCTTTGGCTTAAATAAAATGGAGTATATTGTATTGCCATTATAGTAAATTGCATTTTATTACAGATGTTTTATTATTTGATTTATGAAACCATACCAAGATTATCCTTTTTAAAAAAAATTAATGTTTTTATTTATCTACTTCTCAAGTGTTTAAAGGTAGCATTGGCGTGAATTGAAGGCATATTTGTACTTGCAAGGATGTCGTTGTGTTAATTGATCATAGATTGATGCAATGAGTAGTGTTCTATACATGACAATGTTTTAGTTAAAGAGAGTATATAAAATAAGCACTGTTATTTTTATATAAGTAATTAAATACGTTGGGTTGATTTGTAAATATCTCTAATATGCCTTTGATATATCTCCAACACCTCAGTTAACTGTTAGGATGCAGATATTTGATATTATAAACCTTGGTTTTTTTCTGTGAATCACTGGTTATTGGCCAATGACCTGGTCAAAGTGGCAATCTTTGAAGTGACCAGGGGCAGACATGCTTCTCTTTTGAGTATTATGTTAGTTGTTGAAATTTTTTTTCAGGCAGTTGCTGTTTTTGAAGTGATCTGGGGTCGACTTGCTTCTCTTTTGAGTATTAAGTTAGTTGTAGAAAATTTTGTTGAGGCAGTTAAGTCTGGTATAAAACAATCGTATCAGTCATATATATGAGTGATTTCTAATTACCAGTATTATAGGAACTTAAATATTTTTTCTTGGAAATGTTACGTGTGAAAGTAGCATTGAATTATGTTGATGGAGGATGTCTTTTGTTTTTTTTTCTTTCTGCAACGTCAGGTAGATGATTCAGATGTCATCAGTTTTTTGCTCTCCACTGAAATCATTCCCCTTTGTCTAAGGACAATGGAGATGGGCAGTGAGCTTTCAAAAACTGTGAGTGCAGTTATATCTTATATATTCTTTGTATAGAAAGTTATGTGCTTCTTGACATGGATTAGTAATTTACTTGAATCACTTGAACTGGTTGACCGTGTAGGTGGCCACCTTTATTGTTCAAAAAATTCTCTTGGACGATGTTGGCCTGAGCTATATATGTGCTACTGCAGAGCGTTTTTTTGCTGTCGGGCGTGTATTGGTGTCTATGGTTGCATCTCTTAATGAACAGCCTTCTCCTCGTCTGCTGAAACATATTATTCGTTGTTACCTGAGACTTTCTGATAATGATAGGTAGGTAGTATTCTTATAAATTTGTATATTACCCTAGTGTTTGTGTTATTATATATTGTCTAACAAGCTTCCATATTGTAGGGCATGTGAAGCTTTACAGAATTGTTTGCCACAAATGTTAAGAGATGCTAGTTTCAACAACACTCTCATTGTAAGTTCTGCCAGCTTCAAGTACCAACACAAAGTTCGTTTTGATGTTTTTCTTTTCAAGGGTTTGAACTTTGAACGCCACCAATGGTTGAGAATTGCTGGTCCCATGCTCTGACAAAAGAATTAGGATTGGCGTCAGGAAGGGCATTTGGCCCTCCAAAATTTTTCCATGATGATGATGATGATGATTTTTAGTAGAAATCATAAACCTTCTAACATCAATAAAATAAGAGTTCTGAGTAGAATTATATTAACATTGAATTTTCCAATTCAAGTCATACTTTTTTCATAAAAAATTTAAAACATAAGTGTAAATTATACGAGTCTTAATAAAAATAATAAGATTTTTGAAATTTTACATATCCGCGCATTGTGCTGATGGAATAACTAGTTTGCATGAATGCAGCTCATGTGAAACTTTTTTTCTCTCTAGTAAAACTGCGTTTTTTACTGCAAGCTGATGATTTCCTGTCTACTTTTCTGTCTCTGTTTTTTGTTGGGTTCATTATTCAAATTACTAATTACCAAGTGATCTGATCTCTGGGACTTGATTTTTGTTATTACTCTTTTGCTATCATTCGTTTTCTAGTTTATTGAACTGAGTATGGTATAAAATTTCATAACCTGTTTTGGTAAAACTACTTACTCTGTCTTGGTTATGCACTGTTAATTTTCGTAGGATGACCCAGCTACACGACGATGGCTTCACCAGCTTCTTCAAAATGTAGCACGGGCAGGAGGCAGAGTGAGAATGGAACATATGTTGCCAGGCTGACCTTATTCGATCACTTTTTTAATATTTTTGGAGGTGGTTTTAAGTTGAGGCTTTACCAACTTCAAATACAAATTCTGCTGTATGCGTTGAAGTTGCGTTTTATTTTTTAACCTAAGTTTTTTAGTTTTGTATTAAATTATGCGCTCAGAAGCCGGAAATATAGGGCTTGTTGTGCTGAGTGCTACTGTTGACGAAGTTTTTGCTATTTTGTGTTGTTGTAGTACACCTTGTTGATGTACATTATAGCCTAGCTTGTACATGTAATTCATCAAAAAGCGGTTTGGAGTTGCTATGCTGAGCCTTGCCAACCTATATTGACATGGAATTCTTGGTCGAAGTTGTGTAGTTGAACCCAGCTGAGCCCTTTTTGCATCTGTAAAAATCTGGTCCATTATGCACCCCGGTTGCTGGTGGATTTCTCAATGTAGTTACAACTTACAGCTGCGAAGGAAAACTCAGATGTGCAAATGGGGAAGTCATGCGACTTTCGTAATATTATATGCCTGTAATTGAAAGATATTAGTCTTGATGAAATACAGCGATGCCTGTTAATGGTATGATGTGGTGCATGGTGCTCGATCGTTCTTGTATTTTGGGAAATTTTTCTACCAAGGTTTTTGGTTTTTGGTCGGCCGGCGGCGGCTGTGAAGACAATATTTTTTATAAAAAAGCCAATTAGTAGTTTTACAGCTGTTGAGTTACCCAAGAAAACGGTCGTACTGCGAAACATGAGAACTAGTTGAGAAGTTAAATTTCCACCAATTTTTTCCAACAGATATGCGACAACGAAATATCAGCATTAGAAGGTGAAGTATATACAATTGAAGAATATGAAATACGCATGAGCAAAGATATATAATTGTCATCAGACAAAATAGAGGACTTTCCAAAATGTCAAGAATGATAGATGTATGGCAATCTGCATGATTCGGGTAATGAAATTTCGTTTTTGGAGTGGTAATGGCAATCTTCTATAATTCACATTTTCCTCAGTCCAAACGAAGCTAAACTAGTTTGGCATTTCTGACATGGATCCTATATTAGTATCTTAGTCACTAACATGTGTCGAATAATGCAATCATCCTAAACATTATGAAGTTATGAACTAATATATAGACTAATCCAGTACAAAAATTCAAGTCACCTGCAATGTATTCGGAGAAAGGCGTTCAAGAAGTGGCCTTCAATGGAAGTTCAGGAGACATTTCAAAAGTTAATTTGATTCAAAACAATTGCAATGTGATTTCATCGTTAAGAACTGCTGATAGCCATGATAAAAAATTGTGATAATTTTGACAATACTAATAAAAAAGAATACAATGTAAAATTTTCACTCTGTGCTCGTGTGTGTCACATATAATACTACTCATATAAGCTAACTATATTTCCGCAACGTGGCAAACTTTTTTCACCAATTACATGCTTCCCAAAACTTTAAAAAAATTTCTTCACAACATCAATTCTAGCTCGAAGTATTGAGTGCATCGGAGACTAAACGTAGAAATCAATACATACAGTTGGATCATTAGATGTACCTCAAGTGATCATTAGATAATAGTTTGCTAGACAAGTAATTCTTTGTTCTTCCTACTTAAGAATCTCAAAACTCTGGCATCTACATACATTTAGGTGATAGAGCCAACGAAATGAAAAGGAAAAGAGAAGAATAAATGAGAGGAATTCAATCTTCATTCATTATGATTTGCCCATTACAAAACAACCAAGACAAATCTCTCAATTATTGTTCAAAAAATCCTTATAGGTCTGTTTAGTTTGATAGATTACGATGGAGAAAAAAATGAGTTGAAAAAGAAAAAGAAGAAAAAGAGAAAAAAGATATTTTTTATTATTTTTCTCGGAAAAAACTTTAAAGCATCATTTCACTTTTTATCATTTTTTACATCTTTTATGAGAAAATAATTTGTAAACGTGTTTTCTATAATAATCCATAACTGATTCTTTTTCCACGTTTTCTTGCAAACTAAAAGGACAAAATGTGAAAAAAAATTATTTCTTTTTCTCAAAATTCAAACAAAAATATTCAAAATGGACTAGGAAATATCCTAATTTGATCCTGTCAATGAAACCTAATTTCATGACATTTTATATTAAAAAAATATTAAAATTGTACTACATCAGAGGGCAAGAGGTTTAAATGACATAGACATAATGTCCTTATGGTTTGTCATTTACAAATTTAAAGGATAAATTTTCAGTAATGTACCCGGCTTTCGAGAGAAGACATTGAACCACAAACTTTCACACCCTATACCCAGTGATGTTGTAGCCTAAGCACAGACAACTCTGTAGGTGGAAACATATGGTAGGAGTGAACAGGAAAACCATATTGTAAGTGTTTATGGATTGACAGCATGCTGACAGCACAATGCACATAAAAGTTATCGTAGTGTTTATGTATTCAAATTATACTGATAACCACTATGGATGAATTATTATCAATACATTGGCAGTGAATAGATACGTACAAAGACTTCCATTCATTTTACCACAGCAGATAATTTCCACGTAATAAAGCACTATGGTTCTACTAGATTGTAAATACGATCTGGAATATGTGTTTTTCTCTCAATTATATGCACCATGAATCATCTTTGTTTCACGGAGCAATAACCCATGCATCCCATGGACTATAAGAAACCTGCTGTTACTAGTTGACCCAAATACTCTTTTGAGTTATAACAACTTAACAACGGTTATAAGACGTCGACGGTAATATTAAGAACACTAGAAACTCATAGCTAAATAAAGAAGATAAAAAAGTAGCAGTTTGGTACCTACCTGGTAGTTGATTATATATGACAGATGTGAGAGGCAAATTCGACCAACATGGTTTACATTCAAGAACAGGAAGAGCCCCAGGTGCAAGAGTACCAAAATGAAGAACAGAGTAATTGGGGCGTTTATTCCTAGAAATTAACTTTGCACAAAAGCCTTTGGCCTTGAAAAACAGAAATAATTCAAACTAAGTAGCATGTAAAATGATCTGCATAAAATAGCTTCATTCATGCAAGATAAATATCTACCAATTTCCTAAATGTTGAAAAGTTGAGGTCTCCAACACCTAAATTTAACTAGATATCCAGCTTGATTTAACTGAAAATAGAATGTCTAATAGTTAAACTGATAATTCTATTTTTTACAAACTTGGGGGGTCTGATCTAATGTTTCTCTCCAAAAGAAATATAGAACTTGATGAAAATATGCATAATAAACTAAATCTAAGGAATTAATCACAGCTGATTGACAGGCAAAAATAGAATTTTGAGCTTTACCTTATATATGTAATATCAGAAAATTCATTGATTAGATATATAAAAAGTTAAGCAAGTTCTATTCGACCCGACACTCGAGGTAAATTGATCATCTCGCCTAGGTTTTGGAAGTAGGAAAGGTCAAGTAAATACTCTATCACTAAATTAAACAAGCAAGCAAGCCTGTATAAATTGCACAGCACAGTTCATGGGTTTTAATGGAAAAAAGTAGAGATGAAATTGTACACACCATTAACAGAGTTCAGGCTCATGAACAGTCGGAGACAGTAAGATGGTATGCAGACAATGCGGAGAAGAATAGATACACAACATAGAACATTATCATTATCATTTTCAGCATTGATATTGACATGATGCACGACCGAAAGTAGAAGCTCTCACCTACCAACCCCCTATACTCCACTTCTACACTTCTGGCATGGTAGTGTTTTCCAAAGGATGTAAGGAAGGGTACTCTAGAGTCTAAGCCACTAAGGTAAGGGTGGCAAGGAGACGAGTAAGCTTAACTCAGGCTCGGATACAGGCTACGGTTGCCGCCACCAAGAGCCCGAGCTCATCTCAACTCTGTAACTAAAAGCGGTGGGGATGCTCCTCAAAATTGAATCGGAATCGATTCTCGTTGATCAAGCTCGACTCGAGTCTGACCTCATCCTTGTATTTGTTGTATATACAAAATATTTCTTACCCTGCTCGAACGATACTCAATATGAACAAAAATATTGTTGGCTGTGCTCTTTGCCACCTACGTGATCATACACTAGACGAGCATTTTCTTTATTTTCATTTGGATAAGGCTGCTTTGCTTATCGTCACTAACAATTCCACGATGAAATGAGCCACCTACAAAGACCGACTTCCCAAATACGAAATACCTCTTCATTCGCAGTTTCGCACTCCTTACATGTTAGCGTAATTTTCTGAGTCACTTAACAACGTCGAAAAAATTTGGAAGTACATGAGGTGTATTTTTAAAGATGGAATCCATATGCAAACAGTTTTCTTCTTTTATCTTTTTTTAAACAGCCATATAATGTGGAAATACGGATGACAAAGAACAACTCGAAATAGTATTACCCGCACCAAAATGTGGACAACTCCATGACCATCCACCAAGACTCTAGACACAGTGATGAGAATGTTCAATAATTAGGATTCTTTTTCTTGATAACAAAGCTCTAATTATCAGCTATTTCATGTTTGTCTGGTTGGTCAATTGTTCATCTGTTCCATAGTCACAAATAGCATCCATTTATATCGATTTCACAACTTAGAAACATCACCGGCTTCCTTTCCACGTAGTAAAGGGCTCTGTATAAGTATTTGATCTGTTGGTCTCAGAATAAACCCCAATTTGGAGTTTTGGCAGAACTAACCAACGGTGACATGACAACAAAGTTCAAAAGGTTATATTCAAATATTGTATAAAGAGAATTCAAGGATGGATGATTTTTAAGACATACGTTGATGGATAAAAAGCTTCAAGACGTGGAGTACATGTTCTGGGGAGCTCTAAACACAGTTAACATTATATATTACACAGAAATTTTTACTGTTATAATGTGGCACCGAATAAGTAAACTCATTGAATTTTAATGACTATTGACAACATTTTTATCCATGGATTATACAAAACTTAGTTGTGAAAACAAATGTGAACTACATTCATTCCAATTGTTTTTAACACAATTTGATTTTCTTATGCAGGTAGAGACAACCTCATCAGGTAACTTACCATAAATCCCAATGCACCACCTGCAGCAACCTGACGGTAAAAAAATGAAAAACAAAATTAACACTGTCAAACATTTACAATACGATCTAAAATTTGTATAGTGCTTGCCACAAAAAATTGAGTATGACAGAAATGTGCACTATATAAAGGAATCTATAAATTACATATGTTCTCCAAAATATCAGGATATATTCGAGAAATCTAGAGGAAAAACTCGTAAAAATTCCCAATAAATGAGAATTAGAAGTGTTCATATCCAAAGTTGTCAAATCTAAAAGTAATAATTTACCATCATAAACTTACAAGAATACTAAATCCATGATAAAGACAACGCAATACTTGTTACTATAACATTAGATGTTAAATTATGTATGTCTCATAGCCTCGCTTTGGACACAATGATAAAATATATGATCCCCACAAACTTAAAGAAGGTTTCTTTTTAGTACTTACAAGACTTTGACCAATCCCTATTTGTAGGATTATTGCTCTACAGATGAAATAAGATTTAGTATCTATATTATAACCGACACCTTATACCAACAAGATCTCAAATGCACAACCTATATCAAGTATCTATGAGTATTGCTTTCATATGTAAAAAAAAGCAAAATATAAAAACAAAGTTGCAGATGTTATATTTGGGATGAACTTCCTATGAAACATTGCTAGAGAGATTCAATTTTTTTAATGCAGAAAATTAAATATATCATGAGTTGAAAAAAAAATCACCAAAATCGGTATGAATTAATATATGAACTGTGGAGCACAAAATGTTATTAACCTGGAGTGGAGTGTGACCAAGAAGTTCATGAAGTGGCCTAGAGTTGGACAATGGGTGTTCAGGAGGCATCTCACAAATTATTTGATTCAATAACTGCAATGCAACCACATCTAAAAAAGTAAAAATCACGACAAATTAAAATCACGAAAAATTAAATATGAATAAAAAGAAACATTTTGCAAAATTTTCATTCTGGTGCTCATTTGTAAATAACATTCTGCTAGCATTTGTCCAGAAATTTGCTAAAGGGGTAATTCTTAGTTCATCCCATTTAGGATAGACAAAACTTAGTCTGCAAGAATAGGGTACACAAACTTAGGTCTGCATGAATTATATTGTTAAGTTCTCACAAAGAGTAGTGAGCTGGAGAAAAATATACAAAGTTCAGCTCGCTAGGCTAAAAATTAACTCTTTCTGTACGTTAATGAATAAACCAACAACAAAAATATTTGGAAATTTTTCATAAAATAAAGGGAGCAAATGATGAAGTGCTAGAACCACATGAACAAAAAAATAAATAAATAAAGATTTCAGTAGTCTATACCTCAGCCTGACGTCCAGCATGAAGTCTGACACCACTTGCATCATACATCACCTTCATAAATTGCAAAGATTATCAAAACCACTAAGTCATAGAAAATACCATAGGAAAAAAATTGAGCTAAAGAGAGCATTTGTGAGCACTGCAAAAAACGGAACACAAAAATGAAAACACAAGTGGCTACAAAATACCACAAGATTCTAATCTATCATCGGAACTGAGTGAAATTTTGCATATTTTCCTAATTCACACAAGCGGTTTACCAAACAAATTGAAAAAAATAAAATAACGTAGTAATGTCAGATATCATTAACTCATTTCACTCTCAACGCAAAAAACCAAAACAATAACAAGAAAAATGAAAAGAGAAAACTAGAAATTAATCAACCCCCAATCGGGAAGGTACATACAACAGTAGCCAGAACAACAGCGAGAGCAAAAGAAGAGCTCCCCGTCCCATCCTGCAATCCAACGGCCACAGCCAGCGCCGTCACCGTAGCCGAATGAGACGACGGCATCCCCCGGAGCCAACCAACCTCTTCGGATCCCATCTCTTCTCCCTATACCTGCAAGTCTTAGGACACAATCATTCCATACTTAACACACACAACCATTTCGCAATCAAAATTCCACGAAAAAGATTCAAAATTTTCAACAAATTTCTAGTTTATACAGGAAAATGGCGGGGAGAGACCCACCAGGTGAAGAGGACCTTGAGGAACTGGGCAATGGCGAAGGCGAGGAAGGCGGAGACGAGGGGGAGGCTGGTGAAGAAGGATGCCGATTGGGGCAGGCGGGTGGGGAAGTTGTCGCCCGACGCCATCACCTCGGTCATGGCCGTCGCTTCGTCGGCCAAGCGGCGGCGGCGGCGCCGGTGGAGGGAAGCAGAAGGAATGTGAGGAGAGAGTGGCTGTTTACCGCGTAGGTGGTTTCTACTCTTAGGGGGCAGTTGAGGAATTAACTAAAGGAGGTGAATTGACTTTTAAAATGACTTTTTCCTTTAAAAAACAAAGTAGTATTAGCGTGATGTTATTATGAGTCATTACATTACAGCAACAATTGGATGGTAAAAATAATTATATTTAATTTAATTTGGAAAAGGAGCTACTAATAAGATTTTAATAGATAATGATTACATCTCCTCTTAACTGATAAATATGTCTTAATTTAAAAATACAACCGAGATCTATTTTAGGTTGAAATAGGCAGAATTTTGAAACAATATCTATTTATGTTGTTGTATTCAAACTATCTAGAGCTCATTTGGATTTAGATATGTGTCCAATCTATCGTTTTTTTTTAAAAAATTGATTTGGGTCGTCTGAATATAAGGGCCGGACTTGGTTTGGGTTGTCCCATTAAAAGGGCTTGGCCATCCCCCACCAAGAAGAGTCTATTAATGATAGATCTGCAATTCAATATGGGTGGATCTATCCCGATTTGGTTAGGGAAAACCAGATCCAGCCTGTGGTAGTCGGAACCTGGCTGGCGGCGGCCAGAAAACCAATCTTTGGCTTTGCAGCCCAATCCGTTTGCAACCAAATTTGGCTAGTGGGTTGCCAGACAAGGTTGCCCACAGCTAACACAGTTGCTCGGCAGCAAATTTTTTTAAAATAATAGATCTGGGCCATATTTATAATCGGACGACTTATATTAAAGTTTAGCAGGATAAAGGAGTGAGTAGCGGGTGGCATGGGACCAAGAGGAGTGGCGGCCCCAGCCAGACAGAGCAAGGGAGGTGTGGCGTTTGTGGTGGGGGATTGGGATGGGTGGCGGCTCGGACCAGACAAAGGGGTCGAGGGGGAGCAGGGAGGGGTGGCGTTCGTGGCGAGGGAGGGGGGAGTGGGATAGAGGAGGAAGTCAGTGGGTGGTGGGGTCGAGGGGGAGCGGGGAGGGGTGGTGGCCGTAGCTGGACGAAGGGGTTGAGGGGGAGCGGGGAGGGGGGTTGTGAGGCAGAGGAGAGAGTCGCAGGTGGTGGGGGACCGGGATGGGTGGCGGCCACAGTGAGACAGTGGGGTCAAGGGAGAGCGGGGTGGGGTGGCGTTTCCGGTGGGGGAGGGGGAGTAGGGTAGAGGAGGGGTCGCGGGCGGTAGGGTCAAGGGGGAGCAGGGATGGGTGGCGGCCGCAGCAGGACGACAGGATCAAGGGGAAGCCGGGTAGAGGAGGGAGTCGCGGGTGACTCCTCCTCCACCCAGCTCCTTTCCTCCTTGGCCGCGGCCACCACCCCTCCCCTGGCCCGGGAGGGGGGGGGCGCAGCAGGGCAAGGGGAGGGGCAGGGGGCGGCGTGTGGGTGGGGGGGCAAGGGCCTAGGGGGGTGCGGCCGGGTAGGGGCGGGGGCAAGTGGTGGGGGGCGGTGGTAGGGCAGGGGTTGGCAGGGGGGCGGGGCAGGCTGGATCGGGAGCGGGAGCACAGGTGGGTGGGGGGGTTGGGAGCTTGATCTAGGCCGTTGGATCGGGATCCAATGGCTTGGAATCAATGCGTTGCCAATGAAGGCAGCGCATAAGAGTATATATATATATATATATATATATATATGGGCAAGAGTTCTTGTACTCCAGCACAGTCATCTTGGCTGTGCTGGAGTTTGATCTTGGCCGTTGGATCAGCATCCAACGGCCAAGATCGAAAAAAGGGGGCGGTGGGGGCCGAGGGGCGCGACGGGGTGGCGGGCGGGGGACTGCGTGGTGGGCGGGGACGGCGGGGGGGGGGGGCGCGCGCAGCGGGGTGGCGGGCGGGGGATGGGGTGACGGTTGGGGGACGTGGTGGTGTCGCCCGGCGGCGGGGCGGCAGGGGAAGAGGGCGGGTGGCTAGATCCGCCGCCCCGTCCCCCGCGGTTACGTCGGCCGGGGTGGTGGCGACGCGGCGGCCGGCGGCAGCGGCATCGCCAGAAACTTTTTTATTTTTTATTATTGCTGGAGAAGGGGGAAGTGGGGGCTTGTTTCAGCCGATGGATTTGATCCAACGGCTGAAACACTGCAGCACAACCATCTTGGCTGTGCTGCAGTACAGCCCCCCCCACCCTATATATATATATATATATGAGTTTTGCAATGCACTGCCATGATTTGGCAGTGCTTGCAGCGTATTTCGTTTTGGGCTGTTGGATCAAAATCCAACGTGTAAAACCCGTGACTCGAGTCAAGGTTTTACGTTACCGAACCAGTCGGTTCGACCGTTGGTTCGAGTCGAGTCAGTTTCATGAACCGCGTGCTGAGTCGAGGCTAGCCGTGAGTTATGAGCGATGAGAGTCAGGTGTACCTGAATATATGATGATAACGTCGAGAAGATGGTGAGATATGAGTTATCAGAATATATGAAAGTATGCAGTATTTTTTTCTTTTTATATGTTTGATCGTAGAAATAGTTTTAGGCCGAATAACGCATTAGGACGTGTTGGATTATATTCGGGTGGGTTATTAGTTATAGAGCATGCCATTTGGATGTTGTTGTGTTTGTTTTATTTTATGGAATTTTTCCATATTTTTCTAGTATTTTTTTTAGAATTTATTACGAACTAGTTATTATTTTGACTCGAGTAGGAATCGAGTCAATACTTATTTACGAAATTGCCACTAGAGCATTTCTTCTCCCTCCCGACCCTTCTTCACCCAAACCCTTGCCGCTGTGTGCTGCCGCTGCTGCCGCACTGCCGCCGATCGACGCCGCTCTGCCTTGCCGTGCCGCCACGACCGACCCCGGCCACCGATCGCCTGCCGGCGTGCCGCCGCGATGCCACGAAGCCGCCTCGGCCGTCGCCACTCCGAGCCGGATTCCGCCGCCGTTCGGTCGCCGTTGCCGCCGCTGTGACCACCAGTCTCACCCTCTCGCCATCGCCGACATTTCCCCCACCATCCCGAGCGCCGTCGAGGCCGGCCGCAGCCCCGATCGGAGCACGCCGCCGCCGCCGCCCGTTTTCAACGCCACCGCCGACAGCCATCGCCGCCCCAGCTGCTTTGTTTGACACCACCATCGGACCAAGCTCGTCGAGCTGGTGCCGATAGACCCCCTGATTGCCCCGTCCCGAATCATCACCGGAAACTGCCGGAATCCGCCGACACAACCTGCCGACACTCGCCGGAAAACCGCCGGAACCGCCGGAAAATTGGATTCGTGGGAAATTCGCCGGATCATCCGCTGAATGCACCCGGTCCAATCTGATCGGACTTCGGACGCCGCTAGGTGCCAAATTCGAGTTATCGAGCCACGAAACGGAAACTCTAGCCGTCGCCGATTTTCGACGACGCGAGGTATAATTTATTTTAACTTAATTATTTGAAAGTATTGATTATTAGAATTGCATGCTAGGATTGGTGAATTGTGTGTTATAATAATATATATAAATGTAGATTTGATTAAGGATAAAATATGAAATTTGTTTGATTGAGTGGTGTTAAAAATGGAGGCTAAGAAACTAATTAGGGTAACTAGGTAATGATCATGATCTAATGCAAACTAGCCTAAGTAGACTTGCTAGAATTGATATAGGTTGATGTGTGTTGATTGATGCGTGATTGTGTTGATTGTGTGTGCATGCTATAGGATGTGTGATTCATCATGCAGGCGTTAGTTTTTAGCTTGATTGTGTAGGTACGGTGTAGGAGCTCGCTGCCTAGGCGCGTGGACCCGTTTGGAGCTTCTACCAGGTCCGTTTAGGACTCGTTCTCTGATTTTTACGCTATTCTATTGTGTATTTGATTTATCATGTGCAGGACGAGTTAAGTGGCATTTTATCGGATCCCACTTAACTCGAGCCATTTAGCCAACAATTTTCCGGATTAATAACCCTCGAGGATGAGATCCCTCGAGTTTGTTTTCGAACTTCAGATCCAGCTCACGTTGCCTTCGGGCCTATTGTATAAATCCCAACCCAGACCTATATATATGTATAGTTTTTGCGTTTTCAGTGAGAGATTGAATGAGGGAAATCCGACTACCGTGCTACGCGAGCGGGCACGTGTGTGTCGATAGTGGGCTCTGGAATGGTGTGCGGGCCGTTTCATTCCCGAGGGATCCTGACAACTCCACCTTTGAGTTCCTCAAACCCGGAGAAGTGTGGAGGTTCACGGGTACTGCATTGCAGCGCATGTCTAGACTTGTGGTTTCAAAGGGTACTAAAGGCGACTGCCTGAGAGTGCTCGGCCTTCGTACTCAAGGCCAGGAGTAATATGGAAGGTGCAGAGGGCGGAAAGGAATGAGATTTGATGCGAGAAGCGATAGAGAAATGGCCAAGGTATGAGAATGAGAAAGAAAGGGGGACGCTGTCGACCCGAGGGCGACGGCTCCCGTATGTGCCCTGATGAGAGTTCTTGAGGAAGTATATGGTTTTCATTCAACAGGAGAGTTTGCTCTCCTGTGCCAGATTGATATTAGTTATTTTCCGGGCCGGTAACACTCGTTACTAATGGTTTTTCTATATATATGTAGGTGAGGAATGCGAGCGATGAAAGCTGTCGGGACTGCGGAGGAGCAGCACGGAACCGCGCACACATGTACCTGCCGCGTGTAACGTATAATGATGATGTGTTATTGCTACGTGAGTGATAATTTTGATGTGTTTGTTTGAATAAATTGCTTGATATGAAATGAACGGATGAATGTGAATGAGTAGTAAGTTTGGAGTTCAGGCTCGGTTCAACTGAAACGAAAGAGATAATAATTTAATGCCATAGTAGATTGATACGTTTTATCGTATTTTGATAAAATATTTATATATCTTTGTTGTAGACAGGTTGGCCCTTATTGCACTTTTAGGGGAAATTTTGTCCGTTTTTACGTAGTAGTATATATTTTCTTTTGGTTTCTCATTTGTTGTTTTGTCTTGTTGTTGTTTGCATATCATCACATGCATGTAGGATTCCGTTAGAACCCAATTGTTCCCATTCATGCACTTCACTGTTTGCATCTCCATCTTGAGACGCCGAGGGAGATCCGGGTCGGCTTAACCGAACCCAGTAGGTTAGCGAACGGTTCGGTCGCCGGTGACATTTCCGGGTCGGTTCACGGGTGAGCCGAAATGGGGTGTTACACAACGGCCCAGAACAAGATCCCATTTTTCCTCCCCCCGACCGGATTTTGCCTCCTCCCCGCCCCCTCGGCCCTATCCCTGCCCTCAGCCCTGCCCGCAACTGCGGTACCCTACCACCCTTGCCCACTGCCGTGGCACCCCCTGCTTTGCTCCTACGGGTGGGCGTGGACGTCCAAATTTATCCATCCATCCGACGTTCGGAGCATGTCCGACCTAATTCAACAAAATTAAAACAAACTAAACATGGACATTTTTTTGTCCGACCGAACGACCGACCGAGTGTTCGATATTTTATATCAATAATATAATGTCTTCAACATTTATAAGACTAATATTATAATTTATGAAAATTTTAAAATATAAATATGCAGTAAAATTAATTAAGTTTATATATAAAATTGATATTTAATATCTTAAATATCTAAAAATGACATACATATAAAAAGGATAAAAACCACTCTTATATTTAGGAATTTAGAACTATACATTCACATTAATAATTATATCAAACCACTTACAATTTAGTTAACATGCTCTCAATTTTTAAAGTCAAACAAAAGATAATCAATGTATAAAAATTGTAAAATAATCATTGACATCAAAATATAGTCAAATGTTGCATTTACTTCAAAGATAAAATATTCTAATAATTGATTCTTATTCTAGCTCACCTACATGAAAAAAATACAAAAAAGTTAATTACTCATGTTTTATATCTTCTTTATTTTGAAATTAGGATATTTCATTTCAATATGCTTCTATAAATGAGTAGTTTCGTAACTTTCAGTTCTTCAAACTTATTTTCACAATAACGACAAATAGGAATTGTTCCATTCTTCTAATCTTATCTATCAAAATAGGCACATGCACCAGATACTATTTTTTTCTTTTTGATAATGTACTGTCTATAGATTCTCCTTCTTTAGTAATAGAATTTTTGCTATCATTTTCACATCCACTTTGTTCATTTATATTTAATAATAAACTTGTATGATCCATCTTCGAAAAAAATATATCACATTATAAACATAATGTAAAAGCCGCAATCTGAGTCAGGGTTTTATGCTTATGAACTGATCAGTTCAAACGTCGGTTCGAGTCGAGTATGTTTTAAAATATGTGTACTGAGCCAATGCCGGTCGCGTGTACTGAGCCATGAGGTCATGTGTACCCAAATATATGATGATAATGTCATGAACACAAAAGAAAATAATAAGTTATTAGAATACATAAAAGTATGCCAATTATTTTTTTATTTTTATATATAGTGGATCATAAAATTAATTTTAGGTTGTTTACTGCGTTAGGACGCGTTACAGGGAATTTGGGTGGGTTATTAGTTATAAAGAATGTCGTTATGATGTTGTAGTGTTTGTGTTATTTTATAAATTTTTTTCTATTTTATGGATTTTTTTAGGATTTATTTCGAGTTAGTTATTATTATTGACTCGGGACGAAATCGAGTCAAGTCTAGTCAAGTTTTATTTATGATATTGCCATCGCTCAAACCCCCCAACCCTTTTTCTCTTCCCCGTCCAAACCCTTGCCCCGTGCCCCCTTTTCGTCGTCGCCGCCGACGTCACCCTGCTGCCGATCGTCACCACCAGGCCCTGCCGTGGCGTTGCCGTGATGCCCTGAGCACCCCGGCCATCGCCCAGCCTCCACGACGCTGCGCCTAGTGACTTGCTCACGTCATTGATTCTGCCACCGACGACCGTCGTCGCGGCCACCCAGTCACCACTTTGACATTGCCAACCCTCCCACGGCCTTCCCCAACAAGAGCGGAGCCCATCGCCGCCCAAGCCAGCCGGATTTAGTCACCCACCACCGACCGCCTCTATTTAGCCATTTTTCGGTGAGCCGCTACCTCCGCCGAGCATGTCGACATCGTAGATGTGTCAGGCTCCCCAAGCTAATTCCAACGGTTCCAGCAAAAGGGTTTTGCTACCAGCGCGGAGGGCAGGTGGCGACAGAGGCAACGCCGGTGCTGATGATTTTTTTTGGAAAATAAGGTAATTTTGAACTGTCCGCGGATATTGTCGGGCCCGACGGATAATTTGATGTCTGAAGTTTGTCGGACAAGTTTTGTCTGATGAAATTTCGGACAGACGTGGACAATAATTCGTCCGATGTCTGTCAGACCGATTCCCACCCCTATTTGCTCCCACCCCTTGGGAAGCCACCATCCGCCCCCACCACCGCCCACAATCGAGACCCCCGCATTCTCCTCACCACCCCCTAACCGCCCAGGCGAGCGTGGCCCCCTCCCCCTGCCCGGCGTCGCGACCCACTCCTCCCCGCCGTCGCCTTGGCCTGGCACCCTTCCCGCCCCTCCGCCGTCGCTGCTGCGGTTGGGTGCCCGTTGCCGCGGTGGGGAGGAGTGGGGCGGGGAGGTGGGCCGCTGCGGTGCACCGCCATGGCCGACCCCGGCTTCGGGAGGGGGCACGGCAACGGGGCAGCGGCCCCGACGGGGTGGGGTGGTGTCGCCCGACGGCGGGGAGGGCCGGCAGGGGAAGAGGCGGGGCGGCAAGAGCCGCCGGCCCGTCGCCACCGGTGGTGGGGGGGAGGGGGCACCGCGAGGAGGGGGTTACGTCGCCGCCCCGTCGGCCCGAGGCGGTGACGGGCGAGGCAGGGGGTGGCATTGCGTTAGCCGGCGGCGGCGGCGACGCCACCCAGCTTTTTTTAATCATGCCGTTGGATTAAATCCAACGGCTAGAATACTGCAGCACAGCCAAGATGGCTATCCTGCAATACAACATTCTTCTCCTCTTTAGAATTATACAATCATATTAATAATCATATCAAACCACCTATAATTTAATTAGCATGTTCTCAATTTTAAAGTCAAACAAAAAATAATCAATGTATAAAAACTTTAAAATAATCATTGACATCAAAATATACTCCAATATTACATATACTTCAAAGATAAAATATTTTAATAGTTAATTCTTCATCCAATGTAACTGACCTACATGAAAAAAATACAAAAAAACTAATTACTCATTTTTTTATCTTCTTTATTTTGAAATTAGGACATGGCGGCGACAGGGGACGGGGTTGGTCCGGGGGTGGCGGCAAGGTGGTCGCGGGTCGCCACGCGGGGGGCGTGGCGCAGCGGGGTGGCGGGCGGGGGACGGGGGACAGGGGGTGGGCGGCATTGCGCAGTGGGGTGGCGGGCGGGGGATGGGGTGGGGGTGTGCGGCTGGGTGCCCGTTGCCGCGGTGGGGAGGAGTGGGGCGGGGAGGTGGGCCGCTCGCGGTGCACCGCCGCGGCCGACCCCGGCTTCGGGAGGGGGCACGGCAACGGGGCAGCGGCCCCGACGGGGTGGGGGTGGTGTCGCCCGGCGGCGGGGGAGGGCCGGCAGGGGAAGAGGTGGGGCGGCAAGATCCGTCGCTTCGTCGCCACCGGTGGTGGGGGGGGGGGAGGGGGCACCGCGAGGAGGGGGGTTACGTCGCCGCCCGGTCGGCCCGAGGCGGCGACGGGCGAGGCAGGGGGTGGCATTGCGTTAGTCGGCGGCGGCGGCGACGCCACCCAGCTTTTTTTAATCATGCCGTTGGATTAAATCCAACGGCTAGAATACTGCAGCACAGCCAAGATGGCTATCCTGCAATACAACATTCTTCTCCTCTTTAGAATTATATAATCATATTAATAATCATATCAAACCACCTATAATTTAATTAGCATGTTCTCAATTTTAAAGTCAAACAAAAAATAATCAATGTATAAAAACTTTAAAATAATCATTGACATCAAAATATACTCCAATATTACATATACTTCAAAGATAAAATATTTTAATAGTTAATTCTTCATCCAATGTAACTGACCTACATGAAAAAAATACAAAAAAACTAATAAATCATTTTTTTATCTTCTTTATTTTGAAATTAGGACATGGCGGCGACAGGGGACAGGGTTGGTCCGGGGGGTGGCGGCAAGGTGGTCGCGGGTCGCCACGCGGGGGGTGTGGCGCAGCGGGGTGGCGGGCGGGGGACGGGGGACAGGGGGTGGGCGGCATTGCGCAGTGGGGTGGCGGGCGGGGGATGGGCTGGGGGTGTGCGGCTGGGTGCCCGTTGCCGCGGTGGGGAGGAGTGGGGCGGGGAGGTGGGCCGCTGCGGTGCACCGCCGCGGCCGACCCCGGCTTCGGGAGGGGGCACGGCAACGGGGCAGCGGCCCCGACGGGGTGGGGGTGGTGTTGCCCGGCGGCGGGGGAGGGCCGGCAGGGGAAGAGGCGGGGCAGCAAGATCCGCCGCCCCGTCGCCACCGGTGGTGGGGGGGGGAGGGGGCACCGCGAGGAGGGGGTTACGTCGCCGCCCCGTCGGCCCGAGGCGGCGACGGGCGAGGCAGGGGGTGACATCGCTTAGCCGGCGGCGGCGGCGACGCCACCCAGCTTTTTTTTAATCCAGCCGTTGGATTAAATCCAACGGCTAGAATACTGCAGCACAGTCAAGATGGCTATCCTGCAATACAACATTCTTCTCCTCTTTAGAATTATACATTCATATTGATAATCATATCAAACCACCTATAATTTAATTAGCATGTTCTCAATTTTAAAGTCAAACAAAAAATAATCAATGTATAAAAACTTTAAAATAATCATTGACATCAAAATATACTCCAATATTACATATACTTCAAAGATAAAATATTTTAATAGTTAATTCTTCATCCAATGTAACTGACCTACATGAAAAAAATACAAAAAAACTAATTACTCATTTTTTTATCTTCTTTATTTTGAAATTAGGACATTTCCCTTCAATATTCTTCCATAAATAAATAATTCCATAACTTCCAGTTCACTCCGTAAAACCTGTGTCCCAAGTTAGGGTTTTATAGTCCGAACCGGTCGGTTCGACCATTATTTTTTAATCGAATATAATTATTTTAGGCCAAATAATACATTAGGATGCGTTATAAGGTAAAAATATTAGTTATAGCGTATGTCATTTAGATGTTGTGGTGTTTATTTTATTTTATGGGATTTTTCCTGATTTTTTAGGATTTTTTGAAGATTTTATTCCTAGTTAGTTATTATTTTTGACTCTTGCCGGTATCGAATCAAGTCTTATTTACGAGTTTACCACCGATCATCTTTTCCCCCAAACCCCCCCCCCAAAACATAGTGCCGTCACCGCCGCCATCCCACCACCAATCGACACCGCCCCGCCCAACCATACCGTCGTCGTGACATCTCGACCACCACCAACCATTGACGAGCCACCGTGAGGCCGAAGGCAGGCATTGGCGAAGGGCAGGCAGGCACGCGATGGAGGCAGGGAGTCTGAGGGCAGGGCAGCGGAGGCAGGCACGGTAGAGTGGTTACGCTGCACGCAGAGGGCAGCGGAGGCAGGCGGCGGCGGAAGGGTTTCGCGGCGCACAGAGGGCGGCGAAAGCAGGCGGTGGCGGGGGGGTTTCGCTCCGCGCAGGGCAGCAGAGGCAGGTGGACGCTCGCAAGGTGGCAAAGGTAGTTTGCAGGCGGCTGCTGAGGCGGTTTGTAGGCGGCAGCAGGGGGTGTAAGCTGGCGGCGAGGACGGCGGAGACAGAAACAGTGCTAGGTTTCCATTTGATTTCGGACTGTCCGCAGACACTGTTTGGGCCCGACGGATAAGTCTGACAATAATTCGATCAGACAAATTTTGTCCGACGAAATTTTGGACAGACACGGACAATAACTTGTCTGGTGTTTGTCTGACCGATGCCCACCCCTAGCAAACAACACGAAGGAAAAGAATTAAACAAGAAAACAGTAATAAAATAATTATATTTTTAAAGAAAAACGGACAAAACTTCCCCTAATAGTGTAGTAAGGGCCACCCTATCCACACATGCAGTAATAATTTATCTACAATAATGCACAAAAGCATGGTATTCGTCTTTACTCATCTCATCCGAGCTGAGCCGAAGCTCCAAGGCTCCATATCTAACCTCACTCCCTATTTCCATGCATAACATTCTATTTCCACAATCAATCATATGCATTCTCAACATAAATACCAAGTCATTCACACACATTACAAATGGCAGGTACATGTGTGTGCGATCTGTGCTCCTCCGCGGTTCCGACAGCTTTCAATCTTCGCGATGATGCTCACCTACATATATATATATATATAAACTGTCAGTAACGAGTGTTACCGGTTCAGAAAGTAACTAATATCAAACTGGCACAAGAGAGCTAACTCTCCTGTTGAAGAAAATCATATACTTCCTCAAGAACACTCATAAGGGCCTCTGGGAGCCATCGACCTCAGTCGGTAGCGTTCCCTATCTTTCTCTTTCTCGTTCTCATTCTCAACATGGCCAAAGCCTATCCCTCTGCGCAGGAAAATCATTTTTCTTTTTCTCATTCATCTCGCCCTCTACACCTTCCATATCACTCCTGGCCCTGAGCACAAGGGCCGAGTACTTTTGGGCATGCGCCTTGGGTACCCTTTTACGCCACAAGTCCAGACATGTGCTGCTTAGCAGTACCCGTAAACCTCCACACTTCTCCGGGTTTAAGGAACTCAAAGGTGGAGTTGTTAGGATCTTTCAGGAATGGAGTGGGTTCTCCCTAGCTCCAGAGCCTGCTTTGACGAACACTCACCCTATCTGAAGGCGTGGCCGTCGTTACACGCACTCGTCTGCTCACCAAAACATGAAAACATATATATATATATATATATATATATATATATATATATATATATATATATATAGGCCTGGGTAGGATTTATAAAATAGGCCCGAAGGCAACTTGATCTGGATCTGAGTTCGAAAATGAACTCGAGGGTTATTAATCCGGAAATCTATGTATGACTAAATGGCCCGTGCGGAGTTGGATATAATAAATCCACCACTCGTCACGTCCACTTACCTGTTGAAAACAAAATGCGATAGAGTTTAGCGATCAAACCAGAAGCGAGTCCTAAATGGACCTAGTAGAAGCTCCAAACAGGTCTACGCGCCTAGGCGGCAGCTTCTACACTGTACCTACATAATCAAGCTAAAAGCTAATGCCCGCATGATGAATCACACATCCTATAGCATGCACACACAATCAACACAATCACGCATCAATCATCACACATTCATCCAAAGCCAATTGTAGTGAGTTTTCAATCAACCAATTTCATAATTTTTATTGAATTACACACAAACATAAATACATGTCAAAAACACAAAAATTCATCTAATTATTTAGTCTAGCATGCTTCCCTAATAATTATAAAATTTAAGAATTTACGTTGGAGGAATTTATACCTCGCGTCGTCGAAAATTGGCGACGGCTAGGGTTTCGTTTCATGACTCGAAACTCGACTTCGGCAGCTAGCGGTGTCAAAAGTTCGATCAGATTCGACCGGGTGCGTTCGGCGGATGATCCGGCGAATTTCCCACGAATCCAATTTTCTGGCAGATTCCAGCCGATTTCCGGCGATGATTCTGGACCGGGCAATCAAGGGGTCTATCGGCACTAGCTCGACGAGCTTGGTCCGATGGTGGTGTCAAACAGGGTAGCCGGGGCGGCGATGGCTGTCGGCGGCGGTGTAAAGCATGGGCGGTGACGGCGGCGTGCTCCGATTGGGGCTACGGCCGGCGTCAACGGCGGTCGGGATGATGGGGGAAATGTCGGCGATAGCGAGAGGGTGAGACTGGTGGTCACAGCGGTGGCGACGGCGACCGAACGGCGGCAGAATCTTGCTCGAAGTGGCGACGGCCGAGGCGGCTTCGTGGCATCGCGGCGGCGTGCCGACAGGCGATCGGTGGCCGGGGTCTGTCGGGACGGAATGACAACAGCGAGGGGACGACGGGCGGTTGGTTCCGGCGGCAGGGCGGCGAGGTCAGGGCGGCGTCGGGCGGCTAGGGTTTGGAGAAAAAGAAAAAGACGATTGGGGAAAATGAAGGGGCGTGCGATGGCATTTTTGTAAATTAAACTTGACTCGACTTCGACTCGAGTCAATAATAATAACTATCTCCTAATAAATCCTAAAAAAATCCAGAAAAAATTGGCAAAAATCCTATAAAATCAAACGACAGCAACATCCAAATGATATGTTCTATAACTAATAACCCACCCAAACTCACCTATATCGCGTCCTAATTCGTCATTCAGCCCTAGAAATATTCTACGATCAAATAAAAATAACAATCAATATTGCATACCTCCATATACTTGATAACCTATTTTTCATCATCTTTTTGACGTTATCATTGTATACTTGAGCATACATGACCCTCATCGTTCATAACTCACAGCTGGCCTCAACTCAGCTCGCGGTCCATGAAGCTGACTCGACTCGAACTGACGGTTGAACCGACTGGTTTGATCCCATAAAACTCTGACTCGAGTCATGGGTTTTACACCCAGCCCCTGCAGGCAATAGTGTTGGCCAGTGAGTGGCCGACGGGGAGGTCACTGGTGGTGGGGTGGTGCGGTAATACATAGGGAGGGGAAGAAACAGGGGAGGGTAGTTTCGTAATAAAAACTTGACTTGAGTGAGGATAGAGTCAAATTTTTATTATGGAATAATTTTTTTAAAAAAATATCGTAATAAAAATTTGACTTGAACTTGACCCGAATTATAAAAAATTAAGTTTTTATTATGAAATAATTTTTTTAAAAAAAATAAAATAATTTTGAAATAAAAACTTGACCCACTCCCGACTCTAGTCAATATTACGAAATAAATTTAACAAAAAAAATAATTTAGTAATAAAAACGTGACTCGACCCTTCCCCATGCGGGATCAAGTAAAGTTTTTATTATGAAATTATTTTATTTTTTTAAAAAAATTATTTTGTAATATATATTTTGTAAAATTATTTTATTTTATTTTATTTAAAATTTATTTCGTAACTCAACTCAGGCTCAAAACATAATAAAAACTTTATGAAATATATATTACGAAATAAATTTTTAAAAAATAAAATAATTTCATAATTAAAACTTGACTTGATCCTACATTGGGAGGGGTCGAGTCATGTTTTTATTATGAAATTATTTTAATTTTTTGTTAAATTTATTTCGTAATATTGACTTGAGTTGGGACTGGGTCAAGTTTTTATTACGAAATTATTTTATTTTTTTAAAAAAATGTATTTCATAATAAAAACTTAATTCGAGTCGGGTTCAAGTTAAATTTTTATTATAAAATTTTTTTAAAAAAATATTTCTTAATAAAAATTTGGCTCGATCCTGACTCGAGTCAAAGTTTTATTACGAAATTACTCTCCCTTGTTTCTTCCCCCCCCCTATGTATTGCCATGCTACTCCACCGTTGACGTCCTCACCATCGGCCACTCGCTGGCTAACACTGTGGTCGCATTGCCCATGGGGACTGGGGGTGCGGCGTGGCGAGGGGCTGCAAGTAGGGGCGGATGGTGGTAGCCCGGGGGGTTGGGGGTTGGGGGGTGGGGGTGGGGGGAGCAAAGCGGGGAGGCCGCTGCAGCAACGGGCAGAGATGGTGGGGTACCGTGGCTATAGGCCGGGCCGGGGGGGGGGGACGGGTCCCGAGGGGTGGGGGTGGGGCGGGGCGTGGTCGGGGGGCGGCGGAATCCAGCAGGGGATGAAATAAAAAAACAAGAGGGGGGGGAATGGGATCTTGTTATAGGCCGTTAGATTTTGATCCAACGGCCCAAAACAAAATATGCTGGATCAAAATTCCTATATATATATATATATATACATACATACATCGGTCATCGGGTGTTGTTTGATATTGGGCACTGATCAGGCCCATTTGCAATGATAGCTCCCTTCACCCGTCCCCCACAAAAAATTGCCTTTGATGCCTCACGGTGCTCCGAAGTTCATCAAAATAGGCATACAACGACTATATTAGTCAGAATATTAGGGAAGAATTGATTATACATTAGAATTCTGATATAATTAGTTGAGTCAACTAATTTTAAAGGCCCAGAAACCGGCAAGAGGCGGCTGAAGAGGGAGTCATAACAGCGGAAGTCAACAAAGTGCCCAGAAGCAGCAAAACTTACCTCGCATTGACTCCGGCCAATAGATCATATACAGAAAACCGTTAATATTAGTTCATATTCGTCACTCTATTGAATAACTAGGCTTTGATACATGCACACAAACTGCAAAGTTCAACTATGTGACCTAACTCGTGCTACCACGTCTCTTCTAAAAAAACACTCTTGGTCGCACAACCCAACGTGGTAGCCAATATCTGGGTAGAGTAAGCTTCAAACTAGATATTGCCACTACATTATTATGATATATAAGGCGCCATTGCATTCTGCTAATAGAGCTTATAAAGCATTGCCACTGCTGGTAACATCTACAAATTATTAAGGCAAATCATGGCACTTCCCATGGCAGTATTGGTCATCCTATTGCTATCTTCACTGCCAACCGAAGCAAGCACAAGCTACGGCTATAGCAAAAAGCCTGCCATGAACATCATAGACGCTTGTTGGCGTAGCAACCCAAGCTGGGCGACCAATCGCCAAGCCTTAGCCAACTGTGCTGTGGGCTTCGGCAAGTCCGCACTTGGCGGTAAGTTTGGGAAAATATACATTGTCACCGATCCCACCGACAACCCTAGTAGCCCCAAGCCCGGCACATTGCGGTATGGAGCGATTCAAACACAACCACTTTGGATCATATTCAAGAGGGACATGGTGATCACATTGAAGAATGAGCTAATCATGAATAGCTTCAAAACCATAGATGGGCGTGGGGCTAAGGTTGAAATAGCATATGGGCCTTGCATCACGGTGCAAGGGGTGAACCATGTGATCATCCACGGCATTAGCATCCACCATTGCCGGCCGGGCAAGGCCGGCATGGTGCGCAGCTCCCCGTCCCACTTGGGCCACCGGCAGGGCTCCGACGGGGACGCCATTGCCGTGTTTGCTTCGTCTTACATTTGGATCGACCACTGTTCGCTTTCGAGCTCGGCCGACGGCCTGATCGATGTCATCCATGGCTCAACCTTTATTACAATCTCCAACAACTATTTTACTCATCATGACAAGGCTAGTTCTTCATACCAACGATACCAATGTCGTGCGTATATATATATATCACTCTATATCTTCATCACTAATCCAAATCACCCATACTTTATTTCATGCTTATATGAGAGATTTATTTGGCAGGTGATGCTGTTTGGGCACAAGGACAACTTTGCCGCAGACAAGGCCATGAAAGTCACGGTGGTGTTGAATCGTTTTGGGCCCGGTTGTGTGCAGAGGATGCCTAGGTGAGATACTATATCAATTCATGTTTAGCAAGACTATGTTCCCCATCAAATCAAATTAAAATGGTTGGAACTTGGAAGTGCAGGGTGCGAAATGGGTACACTCATGTGGCCAACAATCAGTACGATGAATGGCAGATGTATGCCATTGGTGGAAGTGCTAATCCAACCATATTTAGCGAAGCAAACTATTTCATCGCCCCGGATAATCCCAATAGGAAGCAGGTGATCACTTAAACCGTTTGTTTATTGGTAGTTTTAAGTGATATGATCTAGGCATAAAGAACAGATACAGGATTAGTGTCACTGATAGATTATTAAAGATTTACGTGCTTATAATGTTGAGATGTTTTGGACAGGTTACAAAGAGGGAGAGTGGAGGGTGGAAGAATTGGAAGTGGAGGTCTTCCAGGGATATGTTTCTGAATGGGGCATATTTTGTTCAATCAGGATGGGGGAGTTGTACCCCTGCTTACACCTCTTCACAAAAGTTCACAGTTGCACCAGCAGCAATGGTGCCTCTCCTCACTGCCAATGCTGGTTCTCTTGCATGCGCTTATGGGAAACCATGCATAAAGTGATTGTAATTGTAATATGAGATCAGCTGATACCAGATGAGACTTGAGTGTGGTTATTCGATTGATTATATTCGAAGGCCAATTATTAATTTTCTTTTTCTTTTTTCTTTTTTATGCAACTTGTGTTTAGATGTTCTAAATTTACATATGCTACAACTACGAAGTTTTTGAGCTGACTAGTCCAATGGTCAAGCAGTTTCTTTTGATCTCTAGCATGGGAACATTTATGTGAATTATGCAAAGTTTTTTCGAATTAAGTTTTCCCCTAAATTTGGACCGAGAATTTTAACTTGGAAGCCTACTGAAAATCAAAGTATTCAAACAAGCTTAGGATAGAGCGCCAAATTAAAAACGTTGTTATGCAGACCCTAGAATTAGAGGACAAATTAATATTAAAAAATTATTTTTGTCTTTAAAAAAATCTAGCTTTTTTCTTTAAAAAAAAGAAAAGCCTATATATATCCAAAGGTAAAAGAACGAAAGAAAATAAAAGGGGAAATGTGCACTTACAAATAATAATATATTTATAATGCGCGGCGACAAGGGGATTGATGGCGTTGTTGACCTTGACTTCCCTAACCCTCCTACCACTTGCTGGCTCCTCGTCTCGTACCTACCGCTCCTCCCTAGTCCGCGCCATGGCCACCTCTGCTCCTCCTTCCTTCAACAAGGTCCAGATTCAGAGAGACGACAACACTGTAGCTATTCCTCTTCCTCTCCTTTTCTCATTCTCTCCATTTATTTACTCGTAAAATTGTTATGGAGCATGTTTATTTCGAGTTCTATTTTATGGTATGTATATGTTTGTTTTTTTATGAATGAACTACCAGGTATTCGATGCGTACGTGGTGGGGAAGGATCGTGCGCCGGGTATAGTTGTGCTGCAGGAGTGGTGGGGTGTGGATTATGAGATTAAGAACCATGCCTCGCACATCTCTCAACTCCACCCTGGTTATAGGGCGCTTATACCCGAGTCTGCTTCTCTACTTTTTTTTGTTGATGCACTAGCGACTGATTATTTTTATGTTCTTATTTTCCCTTGTTGTGTTGAAGATTTTTTTTTTTTTTTACAGTTTGTACAGGGGGAAGGTGGGGCTTGATGTTGCTGAGGCGCAGCACTTGATGGATGGGCTTGACTGGCAGGGTGCTGTTAAGGACATTCATGCTTCGGTCAAGTGGCTTAAGGCCAGTGGGTCGCAGAAGGTATTTCTAGCGGTCATTCATGTTGGTGATGCTATTGTTATTGAGAGTTAGACTTCATTCTGCCAATTTTTATTTAATCAGGTACTAGGCGTAGGGATCGCTATACGTGGATTATACGTTGCAGATTTTTTTGCTACAACCAATTATCAATGCCCTTTTTAGTCCGTCTTATGATTTGTTTTACATTTTCCTCATAAAAAATTTCCTTGCTTATGCTGTTTTATTTTATTTAACTTGCTCTTTGTGAAGGTTGGTGTCAGTGGATATTGCATGGGTGGTGCTCTATCCATTGCTAGTGCTGTATTGATTCCTGAAGTTGATGCTGTTGTGGCCTTCTATGGAGTCCCCTCGCCACAGCTTGCAGACCCAGCTCAGGCAAAAGCACCTGTGCAGGCTCATTTTGGGGAGAAAGATAATTTTGTTGGCTTCTCCGATATCACTGTATGATCCTTTTCTGTCAGCCAACTATTGTCTTTACGTATATGGGAAGATGTTCATCGCATATTATGCTTTTCACTCGCATCACGTGCATCTTTTTCTGATCTTAAGTGAAAGACTGCATATCACTACTTATTTTTGCAATATTATAGACTTTTATGTTTATCCTTTCTCCGCCCAAAAAAATCATCTTAAAAATTCTAAAATTTTCCAGAAATTTTAAAAAATACAGTTGAGAAGCAGAGCTTTATTTGCTAGAGATTAGTTATATCCTCCTTTGTGATATCTGTAATGTTAATTGTGCTGGGACCTTAGGGAAAGCTTAATTCTTGCATGTCATCTTGCCTAGGATCTGAAAGCAATGAGCTATGTACAGTTTAAGTCTAAAGTTGATTTTTCTATAGTTTGGTTTTGGATTGGCTTGATTTAACAATAACGTTGTTGTAAAGTTTGTTGAAGAAAAAGCTACTGATGGGTTGTTCTATTTTTGTTTAAGTTAGAAGCTTCACTTGAATATATTGTACGTTTGTGCATTGAAATTGGGGATTATATGGATTGATGGTAATGATTTATGTTTCTTTACTTAATTAGAACATAGAACAGCGCAAAATTATGTCATGGAATTCAGTATCAGTGGTTCAATATAGACCTTTTAACTTTTAACCTTTACAATACCAGTTTGAAAATAAAAACTTTGAGGGTTCCTTTGTGAAGTTCCCAAATGACTTGCATAAATATTGTATTTCCATTGTTGAGGAAAAGGGTGGGAAGGATGGAGAAAGCAAAAGAAGTTAGTAATAAAATCATTGAAGCGATTAAATCTTTGTCGAAAGTGGTTGTTTTGACTTTGATTTAAATTGTGTCTTGATTTGTAGCAACAAAATTTTCTGTTAATTGTAGAAAGTTGAATAAGTGTTTATGCCTAGCTCTCAAGTACATAGAGGTAGGCTATCAACCAACTTGATTCTTGTCGAGATAAACATAGAAATGATCTCACTTTGAACATTGCCAAGATGAACCAATATTAAATGCCTCATAAAAATACATCTGGGGTTAAGGGGATAGATGAAAACACTTGTTTAAATTTGGTTTTATATGAACACCTCTGAAAATGTGTACTTTTGCTTCGCAGGCCGCAATATCTCTAGAGGAGAAACTAAAATCGTCAGGAATTCCCTATGAGGTGCGCATATATCCAGGTAGTGGGCACGCATTTATGAACACTTCTGCAGATGCAGTCAAGAGGAGGAAGGAAATGGGACTGCTGGATGAGAACAAGGAAGCTGTGGAGCTAGCTTGGTCACACTTTAGTTCCTGGATGAGCCGCTACTTATCCGCATGAAATGTCGTAGAGACTCCCCTCAGGGTATGTATGTTTTTGAAGGTTCATGCGAGATAACTCTACCTTTACACCAGGAATTCCTAATAAGACGGAACTGTTCTGCATAGAAAATAATTATCTTGGCATCTAAATGACAATGTTCTGGTGTAGATGATATGTGTGACGTCGTTTTCAACATGTGTTGGTTGGTTTTCATGTCTGATTACATGTTTACTACTTTATTTGCAACTGCTTATTACTTCGCGGCCAAAGAAATTCTAACCAAACACCAGCATTTTTTATCACAAATCGGGTTGTTTGACAAGCTTGGACTAAAAATTTCTGTAATGGTGATTTTCATAGTAGTATTACATTAATTGTGACAACTTTAGTTTCCGAGTTTTCCTGTATGTCAATTTTGATTTATGAATGAGGCAGAATACTCCATATTTTTATGCGAAGATTGTTTCATGTTACCGTGCTAAAAATTTTCATCCCCACCGTGTATAAGTCGTGTTTAGAAAAATCGGAATCGAAATCGGAATCGGTTTTTGAATGAGTAAGTGAATCGGATTGAATCGGTTAAGAATCAATATAGTTAAATCGGCTTAAATCCGTTTAAATCGGCCATATATAATAATTTAATAACTAATAATATAAATATATAAAATTTAATTATTAATATAATTTTAATATTTTGTATGTATTATATTTTATGATATTTTTTTATTTTTTTGATTTTTTTAATTATTTAAAATTAATTATTATTTTTAACTCTAGTCGGAATCGAGTGAACTTTTAATTACGAGAATGCCACTACTATATTTCTTTCCCCGTTCACTCCCTCGACGCGCCCTTTGCCCCGCCCCACCACCCCCTTACCTGTCAGCCCAGATCGTCCCCGCACACCTTGCCGCTGTCGCCTTCGATTGTCGTTGTGCCCCACCCCACCTCCCCATGCCAGCCCTACCTTGTCCCCGCCACCCTCTTTTCCCTGTCGGCCTTGACTGTCCCTTGCACACCTCGCCATCGTCGCCTCTAGTTGCCGTTTTGTCACCGCCCCGCCCCACCCCTGGCCTCGCCTAGTCCCCTGCCCTGCCACCCCTTTCCCCGTCGCTTTGCTGCACGTCCTCCCCCGCCCAGTCCCCGGTCGCTCCGCTATTCATCTCGGTCGGAATCGACTCAAATTAGTTAGAATCGGCTTGACTCAATTGAAATTAGCGGTTTACCCACTTTTTCTGATCGGAAACCTTCCGATTCGATTTAAATCCACGATTGTAAGCGGAATCAGCCAATTTTGCCATGTATACGTTATCCAACGTGCTCTTTTTTATCATCCCAACAAGATAAACTACATTGCCTTAATGCCTTCAAGATTTTACCAGAATGGCTATTGCAAAAAAACCGAGATCATCCAAAACTCAAAACTCTATCTTGTATGCTTTTCCCTGACTATTTACCTGTAGCAGACATCATTCAATTGCAAAGATTTTCTTTCCCCTGCTTCCCCGACCTCAACAACACGAGCAAGCATCGCAAAAGCAAACATTTTATGGTATGAGGAGAAAGTCGGCGGCCAAGATTTGTAGAAATCAGACCTTACTTTTTATATGTTCTTCTTAACATTAGAACGTGATAAACTCCAATCGATATATTGCAACTGGCTTCGCAGGTTGTGATAGTCTTCTAATAGCCGATCATATTCAAGAAGCAGCCCCTCCGATCGTTTCCTCAAAGCCAACGTATCAGCTTCTTCAGCTTTAACCTCCTTAACCTTCTTTTCGATCTCAGATTCAAGGTCTCTAACTTGTACCTTCAAACTATTTGCAGCTTTTTCTGAAGCCTTTACGAGTTCAGATTCAAGGTTTCTATCTTGCACCCTCGAACTGGTTGCAGCTTTGGCTTCCTTATCCCTCTTTTCGAGTTCAGAATCAAGGCTTCTAACTTGCACCCACAAACTCTTAAGTTCCTTATTAAAAACCACCTGATGCTCCACCACGGCATCTATTTCCCTCTTGGCCGGCTCAGATTGAACTTACCTGACCATTTTCAGATTTGATATTTCTTCCTCCAGTTGATTTGTCTTAACTAAAAATCCCGTTGTCATAGCTGGGAGCTCCCTCAGACAATGATGTGTTCGATCAATTATTAGTGCAAGCAGCAATCAGAATCCTTTCAAACACACCCACAAAAAGCAATTTAGGTACAAAGAAGCAGACGTGTAAATGTGGATTATTAATTAGAAACTCAAGACAAGAGCCAATCCTAGAATAGCAAAGTGCAATTTCTTTCGAGAAAAAGGCTCGTGCAATTTTGCTCAAGCCTATGCCTACAGGCTTCAATGAACACATACTAAACATAAGAAACATGAAGGGGATAATAGTGAAAAAACACAACTGCCACAACAGCTTACAAACGAAATATTCACTAATGCAAGCAAAGATATGAAAAGAAGTACAAAGTCAGAGAGAAGAAAGAAGGATATCCATGAGATAGGCTTCGAGGAGGTGCTTGCCAAGGACGACCTGATCGTCGGCGAGGATGATGGCGCCGCCGTTTCCGGCGTCAAGAACCCGTTTTTGGATCTTGAAGACGCTGTAGAGGGAGGAGGAGAGAACAACGATGAGGGCGCCCGCGACCGCGCTTCGCCCAGTCGACGACCATGAAGCCCAACATCTTGAAGTGGTTCTCAAGCACCAGCAGCGGGATGACTGCCACCTCGGCGGCGATAGTGTAGGAGAGCAGCCGAATCATTTTTTCCGGCCACGTCTTCTGCCGGCGGAGTTCTCCGGAGCGGGACGGCGATTCCGGCAACGGCAGAGGATGACGTACACGTATACCCGATCTCTGTTGGTCCGGAATAAAAATATGCCGATTTCTGTTATTATTCGCGTGCTGGAGTGGGACACTGACAATATTGTCCCCATTGCTGTCGTCAACGGGGCCGGGCAAGCAATGTTCCCGACCGGACTCACCTAATTAAAAAATAGCATGCTGGCCCCGCTGAGGGCTACGAGTTAAGCTTTAAGAGTTTGGATTTTTATGACCCACCCATTTCATTACCCATTAACGGATTCAGGTTGGACTCCCAAACGACACTGGACCCAAACTTTGAAAATTATTTAAATTTTATTTTAAAATTTGATTTATTTTTTATAATATATATAGTTCCCACTGGCCACTATCCCAAATTCACGAAAATAAATTGAAAAATAAATAATAATTATAAATTTTTAACTCAATTTAATATTTTTAATTATTTCATCTTAATTATCAAAATGCTTGAAATAAAAAATAATTTATAAAATAACTATTAATTTGTGTATTTTTTAAAACTCTAAAAATATGTCATAATAATGTCAAAAAATATTAAATTTTATCACTCTCATGAACTCTGCTTTTCGTTCATATAAATCTCATTTTATAAAATCTACTACAAATTATTCAAATTAAATATATATATTTTATATAAACTATGTAAAGTATAGTTCACTTTAATTTTTCTTATATATAATATATTTTTTCAAATATATTATATTTTTATTATAAAAACTAATATTTATCACAAAATCCATACATTTTTTCTTGTTCTTGCACAAATCTATGTAATATTAATGATTTGGGCCTAAGTTTGTTAAATTGGATTCAAGTCTAAATTAACGAAAAGTACTTGTCTAAATATTTGGATTCAAGTTTAGGTATTTAATATTGGATTGAGTTTGAGTCCTACAAAACTTGGACGGAACCGACATGTTGGCAACACCGGGTCTAATTACCTAAACTTAGAACAAGAATTTTTCCATCTTAATTATAAAAAATAAAAGAAACTCTCCCCCATATTATGCAACATTGACAACAACAACTAGATTTAGTTGCGTAGCCAAATTAAGTCATCAATGTCAGATTCAACTTTATGCAACTAGATTTAGTTACTCCAAGCTAGATTTGGGATGGACAAGTCCGGTCTACTGGCACACAAGAGTATGTTTTTAATTGGATAACTAAAATAATTGAAGGACAAAAACATTTTTCCTATTATTTTCTCTTATGTAGTTGGTTAGAAAGAAAGAAAAATTTGCATGGCATCATTCTCGACTTCTGTCATTTTCTCTTTAAATTTTTAGTGGGAGAATGATTGTAAACAAGTTTTCCACAACGATGGAAAATAATTTTTTATTTCTTATATTTTCTTTCAAATTAGACAAAGAAATAAAAAAACATTTTTCTCACACTTTTTTTGTTTCTCACAATCCAAACAGTCATTAATTAAAAATTCACTATCACAACCTTTGAAAAAGTAAAAAAAAATCATAAGATACCCAGCAAGCACTAATCATAATATTGCTCATATTTAAAAAGAAGAAGACATAATTACCTCCTTCATGATTTGACTAAAGTAAATTAATGGAATGCCATTAGTTTTGTTTTTATATCATTGAAATCAACCGCATGGATAGTTACATAATCTATCATTTGTCTACATAACTTTAAAAACGATGACGAGTGAGTTTTAGCGTTGGCATTGTCATTTCACTTTGTCTACGCTATTTTTTGATCGAGCTAATAAATGAATTTGGGGAAAAACACGCAAATCAGGCAAAATTGCTGTGGGTAAACCCCCACTTATTATTATGAATTTATAATCGTCGTTGTCTTTGTCATGTCATGATGCTTGCGTGTGATATATTTTTTAATTAAAACACTCTATAAAAAAAATTAAGCCATGATGCCAAGTTTTGAATTACGCTTTTATTTTTATTTTTATTGTGTTTCAGAATTTTTCGCATTGTGATTAATTCGGTCTCGTAATAATTTTATAGGCTTATTAATACTTACTTATTTAAAATTATTATTATTATTATTATTAAAATATTAGAATATAACTTTACCTAAAATAAAAATTTTAATTATATTAATAAATTTTAATATATTTATAATTATTTTACTCAAAATAAATTTGTTTATTATTATCACTATTATTATTATTATAAATATAATTAATATTAATATTATTTACAAAGAAAGTGTTGGAACATAATTTTACGAAAAATTTTAAAATATTGATAAATTTAATAATTATACTATTTTAATTATTTTTTTCTTATTTAATACACATTCTTATTTTAGATTTTACAGATTTTATATATTTGTTTATATTTTATCATTTATTATTAATAAAAAATATAGAGTATAATTTATTTGAATTAAATTTTTTTATATTCATTATTTTTATTTAAAAATAATATAATAATTCTCTAAAATTAATTTTATATATTATTAATATATATTATATTAATAAGTTTTAAATATATTTCGGACGTCGCATCACGAGGGTGTACCATTAGTGTGTATATATATATATATATAAATGCTACCATGCGCTGCATCAAAATGCAGTGCATGGGCAGCTTATTTGATTTGGACCGTTGGATCAAAATCCAACGGTCCAAATCTTTCCTTGGTTTTTTTCCCTCACCCCCTTTTCTCCGGCACAGCGTGTTACCCCCCCTCCTCGCCGGATTCCGCCGCCCCGCCCCTCGGCCCATCCCCCACCCCTCCCGAGCGCCCCATCCCCCACCCCCCGGGCCGCCCGCTGGCCCAGCCGAGTTTCCCCTTCACCACCCCCCCTGCCTGGGCGAGCCGCGACCCCCCTGCCTGGGCGAGCGGCGGCCCCCCGTGCCCGGGCGAGCGCGGCCCCCTGCCCGGCCGAGGCGCCGCCCCCGCCCCTGCCCGGTGCCACGGCCCGCCCTTGCCCCTGTCCAAAGTGGTGGTCCCCCTGCCCTCGCCCGGCGCCGCGCCCGCCCCTGCCGCCGCAGTCCCCCTACCGACCACGCCCGCAGCCACGCCCCTCCCGTCCCCCGCTGGCGGCCGGCGGCGAGGTCGCCGGCGGTGGAGCGGCGCGGCAGAACAATGGGTTGGCAAAGAAACAGGGGAGGGTAGTTTTGTAATAAAAATTTGACTCGCTCCCGACTCGAGTCAAAGTTTTTATTAGGAAATAAATTTTAAAAAGAATAAAATAATTTCGTTAAAAAAAATTGACTCGATCCCGACTTGAATTAAGTTAATATTATGAAATAAATTTAAAAATAAAATAAAATAATTTCATAAAAAAACTTGACTCGATCTCGAATCGAGTCAAGTTAATATTATAAAATAAATTAAAAAAATAATAATATCGTAATAAAAACTTAACTCTAGTCGGGATTAAGTCAATTTTTTATTACGAAATAAATTTTAAAAAATAAAATAATTTCGTTAAAAAAATTTGATTCGATCTTAATTGGAGTTAAATTAGTAGTATGGAATAAATTTTAAAAAAATAATTTTGTAGTAAAAAGTTGACTTGAGTCGAGATCGAGTCAATAATATGAAATAAATTTAAAATAATATAAAATAATTTTGTAATAAAAAGCTGACTCAAACATGTGCGGGATCGAGTCAAGTTTTTATTATAAAATAAATTTATTACCGAATAAATTTTTATTAAAAATAAATTTTAAAAAAATAAAATAATTCCGTAATAAATTATTTTAACTCGAGTCGGGATTGAATAAAGTTTTTATTAAGAAATTATTTATTTAATTTTTTTTTGTCACCGCCTCAGGGCTGGATGGGCCTGCTGGGAAATACATGGCGCCGATCTCATGTGGGACCAATAAAATTTTTATTACAAACTTATTTTATTTTTTAAAATTTATTTCGTAATATTGACTCGATCTCGTGCAGGATCGAGTCAAATTTTATTACAAAATTATTTTATTTTATTTTTAAATTTATTTCATAATATTGACTCGATCCCGTGCGAGATCGAGTCAAGTTTTTATTATAAAAAATTTTATTTTTTAATTTATTTCGTAACGGGTGGAGAGGGGGTCAGGGGGCGGCAGAAGGCGAGGCAGGGGGCCTGGGCCGGTGGAGGGCATGGGGGCAGCGGGTGTGGGGGGACGGGGGCAGGGTGTGGGTGGCGACAGGGAGGCGATCGGCAAGCGACGACGTCGGCGGGGAGCGGTTCAAATTTTTATTTTATGTTATTTTATTTTAAAAATTTATTTCGTAAAATTGACTCGAGTAAGGAGCGAGTCAATTTTTTATTTTATTATATTTTATTTTTAAAATTTATTTCGTAAATTTGACTCGAGTCGGGAACGAGTCAAATTTTTATTACGAAATTGCCATCGCTCCTCCGTTCCCCGTGGCGCCACCGCCGGCGGTGATGCAGTGACGCCGGCGTGGAGGTGGCCAGGGCAGCAGACGGCGGGGAGGAGCTCAGTCGACGTGCGGGGCGGCGGCGGGGGTGGGGGCGAAACGGGCGGCCGGGGAGGGTGGCGGAAACAGGGCAGGGGCGAGCGGGGCCGCGGCGGGGGTGGGGCGAAACAGGCAGCGGGGGGCGGGGAACCGGACGGGGGTGGGGGGGAGGGCTGCGGGCAGGGGTCGGGCGGGGGCGAGGCGGCCGAAGGGGCGGCGGTGGAAGGGGCGGCGGCGGAGGGGGCAGGGGGAAACAGGGGAGGTCGGCAGGAAGGCTGCGGGCGGGGGCGCGGCGGCGGACGGGGCGGGAGGAACCAGGGCAGGTGGGGGGGAGGGCTGCGGGCGGAGGCGGGACGGGGCCGGGGCCGGGGCCGGCGGGGGCGGGGCGGTGCCGACGGGGCGTCGTGAACAGTGGTAGGAGGGAGGTTAAAAAAAAATTATATCTGGGCCGTTGGATTTTCATCCAACGGTCCAGATTTGATGAGCTGCAGGGTACTGTATCACGCCTCAATATATATAAATAAACTTTAATTAAAAAAATTATATATTAAAAAAATATAAGTAGACTTTCCTTAGCCCCTACGCAATATATCAGAATCGGTTATAACTTATGAGCACGGTACGGGTGGTCACTCCTTCCACTCCTTTTCGGAGCGTGGACCGGGCCCCACACTCTCATCTAACGGTTTAAATCGATTACTGCCAAAATCTGACGGTCCACATTGCGCCTGCTTCCCCATTGACGGGTAGCTCTAACCCTCGTTTCTTCTTCCTTGTCCGTTTGGTGCGTACTTTCTATGTACATCGACTTCCAAATTTCCAAAGCGATCGCATTTCATTCCCACCGATTTGTAAGGGCTTTTTCTTCTCCGATGACATTTTGATTTTTGATCGTTTTGATGGATAAAGTTTGGATATTTATGGCAGTTTTGATGGAGAAAATTTGAGTTTTTGTGTTTTTTGATCTGTAAAGTTCAAGATTATTTGGTTGTTTTGACTTTTGATTTGTAAGTTTTATATATTTTTTTGGTTGTTCTGCTGTATTTTGCGTATCTTTGCATTTTTGGGATGTTCAGTGTACGGAGTTCGAATTTTGTGTGTGGTTTGAAATTTTATTTTACTTTTGTTAATAGATTTCGGGGTTTATGTTGATGTGGTTTTGTAGTTGCATAAGCATCCTTTACCCTTAATATATGAAATTTAAATTAAATTGTGGTTTTTTGGTGGTTTTATTGTAGAAGTTGTACGATTTTTTCTGGTGGTTGAGAGGAATACGACCTTGTAGTTTTTATGTAGCCGACTCGTTTATTTTCTCGTTTTAATTTTGATTTTGTTTTATTTTTTCCGATGATGATATTTGCGGTAGTTTCGATCCAGAATGTTCGCATTTTTTCCGTTTAGATGAAGAATATATGTACTTTTGACCTTTTTGAATAGTTTGGATTTTTTACTCGAAGTTTATTTTGTTATTTTTGAAACTTTGTTATGAAATCTGGATCAAGTCATGGGTTGTGGGCGTTTACATTTATAATGTTTGCATTTTGGTTGTTTTTTAGACGAAGGAAATGCCAATTTTGACGTAGGAATGTTGCATCGATTTGATGTTTCTTTGATGCCGTTCTTTTTGGTTATGAAATTTGACTGCTTGGGTAAGAAGTTTGAATCTAGTTGTGGTCGGATCTGTTGATAGGGCTGAAGATGGGACGCGATTTGAAGGGGTTTGGGATCGCAGTGCTTGTTTCTTTTCTACTGCTTCCTCTGTTTTCTCCTGCCGCGGCAGATGGGCTGGTGAGGGTGGTGTTGAAGAGGGCGGTGGACAAAGATGCTAGGCTTGCCGCACGGATGGCTTCTTCTAGGAGTATGGCCGGCTCTGGTTCGGCGGCACCCGGAAGGAATGGATTCCGAGGTTATCTGGATGACTCCGACACCGATATCATATCACTGAAGAATTATATGGACGCCCAGTACTATGGCGAGATTGCGATTGGCACCCCTCCCCAGAAATTCACTGTGGTCTTTGACACAGGAAGCTCAAACCTTTGGGTTCCTTCTTCCAAGTGTCACATGTCGGTGAGTGAGCGTATTTTGTTGTCTCGTTTGTTTTTGCTTCGATGAAGATATTGAATATTTAGGAATTGATTAACTGACTCTTAACATTGGTATATTCGGTGTCTGCTTATAGCTAGCTTGCATCTTCCACCCTAAGTACAAGTCCAAGGATTCAAGCTCCTACAAGAAAAATGGTTTGTTTCTGTTCTAGCTGGTAGTTATAGACAAATTTTGTGAATAGGGTCATTTTTTTATGTGTTTGATTCTTCTAGTGTTATTTTGGGTTTCGGTTGATGGTTCTTTAATACCATATTAGTATTGTTTGGTCTCGAACTGCCCAAGGGTTCTATAGGATTCTACTTACAAAAATAAATGGCGTTGAAATGTATTTTTATTGAGTAGAAGGAAAACATGTTGACTATCAGCTGTAATTTTTACCAGAAAGTTATCGAGCTTCTTGTGGAAATTACTCTTGATATACTTGTGTTGGTCATCCCAAGCCCGAGAAAAAAGAGGATCAGTGTGGAAAGGGATGTGTGACTAAATGGGTCATTATTTCTAATGTTTGAATGCATATAGGAAATGGTATATGAGACACTATCATGCTGGAACTTTTGTTTGCTGCTTTTCTTGTTTTTCATTTTGTTTGTCAAGATTGTAATGATCTTCTTGCTATGTATTCATTTTCCATTTAAATCTAATTGGTGTTTCTGCACTTGGTATCTCATTTATCGTCTTTCCTTGACTGTTTACAATTTCGTTATCTGGTATTATATGGCTACAAATCTTCAGGAAAGTCTGCTGCTATTCATTATGGAACTGGAGCTATATCTGGCTATTTCAGTGATGACAGTGTGCACGTGGGTGACCTTGTTGTAAAAAATCAGGCAAGTTGATTGTTTGGTGGCCTATTGTCTTTCCTACTTTAGTCCTAACAGCTAGGTGAGCATTCGGTCGGTTTGGTTCTAACCGACCGAACTGCATTAATTTCATTTGGCGGTCGGATATCGTAATCGAACCCCAGCCGAATTACTCTTAAAATGGAACTGAACCGAACCAAAATATTTCGATGAATTCGGTTCATTGATTGAATAACAAAATTGCATTGTATGTTATATATAAAAAATTGTTAAATTATATAATTAAAATTATATCATTATTTTAGTTAACATAACCATTTAATGAGTAATTTTAAATATATATATATATATTATATTAAATAAATGAAATTCAATCATATAAATGTTATAACTTCACAATATTTCATATAAAGTATAGATTTTGGATATTTTTTTAAAAATTATTCGGTTTATGGCCCAGCCGAAAACTAAACCAAATTATTTCGGAACCAAACCAAATTGCTAATTGGTTGGGTTCGGTTCGTTTCCTATTTTCACCAAATTATGCTCCCCCTTACTGACAACTCTAGGAAATAATGTATCATGTTGCTTGAATTTATTTTCAGGAATTCATTGAGGCAACTAAAGAGCCAGGTCTCACATTCTTGATGGCCAAGTTTGATGGCATAATGGGGCTGGGTTTTCAGTCGATCTCAGTTGGGAATGCTGTTCCTGTTTGGTGGGTCACTTTCTTTCTCCTCTCTCTTTTTAATCCTAATTTCATGCAAACTGTCTTACTTTTTTATTATAAAAATGCAGGGACAACATGGTCAAACAAGCGCTTATTAAAGATCCACTATTCTCGTTCTGGTTCAACAGACATGTTGACGAAGAGGATGGAGGTGAAATTGTTTTCGGTGGTGTTGACCCTAATCATTACAAGGGTGAACACACTTATGTTCCAGTTACACAGAAAGGATACTGGCAGGTGAAGGACAATTTATGTTATGCTTGTGTTTGATGCTTGGGTATTTCTTAAGGATCATCAGTGTATTTACTGATTTTTGGATTTGCTAAATGCTTTTCAGTTTGATATGGGTGATATTCTTGTCGGAGATCAAACAACTGGTATGCTCAGCACAATTCTTTTATGTGCCAACACCATATCCTTGTTAATTGGAAGTTAATTTTTCTTGCCTTCTCCCATTTAAAATTACAGGATTTTGCAAGGGTGGCTGCTCTGCAATTGCTGACACTGGAACTTCTCTTATTGCTGGTCCAACTGTATATGTTTCCAACAATTTTATTTCATGTTCAATTTTCCTTTTTAGTTTGTAACTCCCTCTTTCAGTACTGGGTTTCTTCTTTGATTTATTATTCAGGCCATTGTTGCTCAAATAAATCAAGCTATTGGGGCGGCTGGTGTTGTTAGCCAGGAGTGCAAAGCTGTTGTTGCCCAATATGGAGAAATGATATTGAAGATGCTGACATCAGAGGTAAATCATTGCTTTAGAAGTTTAACCACATCACCTCGTCTCTTGTGTGATGCACTTACTTAGATATGCACTTCAATTATGATCTTTTTGATCGTGTCAGGACTCGCCGAAGAAAGTATGCTCCCAAATTGGTTTGTGTGCTTTTGATGGAACGCATAGTGTTAGGTATGCCTGAATGTCTGTGATTTGTATCTTTTTCTGTTTCAGATATCCTGTATCACAGTCTTTTTGGCATAAACATCTAAAGTTAAATTTGTTCTTGTCACAGCATTGGCATTGAGAGTGTTCTGAACAAGGACAAGGAGGGGAAGTCAAGTGGTGTAGCCGATACGATGTGCTCTGCTTGTGAAATGGCAGTTGTATGGATGCAAAACCAACTTGTGCAGAACCAAACCCAGGATCACATAATCAACTATATAAATGAGGTACTATCTTGATATGGAAACATGGGCTGTGTATACAACCAATATGGTCCTTAATTGTTTATGTTATCTGCTTTTATTTATTTGCAGCTATGTGACCGGCTGCCTAGCCCAATGGGAGAGTCAGCTGTAGATTGCTCCAAGCTTTCTTCCATGCCATCTGTTTCTTTCACTATTGGTGGCAAAAAGTTCAGCCTCACTCCAGAGCAGGTATATTTCTCTTATCTTTGTGATATTTTTTTAGATTGGATAACGGCTGGTTTTCTTTTTATTGCTTCACTTCAATCGTATTTTTGCATGAGAACTAAATTTGGACAATGACATTCCAAATTTCAATGAGGAGCGAATGTTCTATGGTAGAGAGTAATTTTCTTAAAATGTCATCGCCGTGCTCAACATCAACCTTCTTTTGTCGTTGTCTTTGTGTAGTACATTCTGAAAGTAGGAGATGGTGCTGTCGCACAGTGCATCAGTGGATTCTCAGCTTTGGATGTTCCTCCACCTCGTGGCCCGTTGTGGTATGTAACCGTACCCAGTACCCCTGTTATGATTTTTTTGGGTTTGTTTTCATGGTTTACCACCATCCCTTGTGCAAATTGTGCAGGATTCTGGGGGACGTGTTCTTGGGTGCTTACCATACCGTATTTGACTATGGCAACGAAAGAGTAGGATTCGCGGAGGCAGCTTAAGAGTTGTGCAAATGTCTTGTTTAAGTAACGTGCACCTTGTTGATGATGCGCCTCTTGAAGAAACATGACACCCTTATGGTGTGTATATATGATAATCTATAATAAAGGAACTTTCATTTTAGTTGCTTGCACTTCGTGTTCGATTTGTTTTTTTCCCCTTTTTTCTCTTGCGTATTTTCTTAGGATATGTGGTAATGGTTTACCAACTACCATGCTACTTTAACGTATTAACTGCTTTATACATGGCTTCTGCTGTGGCCTGTGCAGTTTTACTCCCATCGACAAACGGAAATAAACTGCTTGTCGTTCCATTTTTGTGTGAGTGCAGGTGTAATTTAGCCTTAAACAGCAGGTGACAAATGACGTTCTGGGTAAGTGATATATGTCTTTGTAAACGAAAAACTACCTATAAATCTCAATTGCGTTTACTCGTTCCTTTTTTCCATTTTTATTTCTTCCCAACCTGTGCAGCCTCATTCTTCCTAGTTCCTAGTGCAGAATTCACTATCTTTCAATTATTCTTCACGTTCAATCTAGCTTGTCCGTTGAAGCAGCAAGAACATAGACATTGAAGTTCTCGTCACTCTTTCCTCTCAGCAGCATCTTTGCGATCATGGCGACATGTTCCTTCTCTACCCATTTCCTGCTCATCCTTGCTCCTTAAACATGAACCATCTTTTCTTTTTTCTTTTTTCTTTTTTTTAAACACTTGTATAATATCTATCAACTTGAGCATGATTTCCTTCTTAATTGGTCGTGAAGCTGCATGATGCACAATCTTTTATAAAATCAAATAGGAATCTTACATAAATATTTAAGTTTAAATTGTATTATGATGCTTGATTAGAATTAGAAATTTTTTATATTGTTCATAGTTATCTTGTTTAAGATTTCTATTTATAAATTCTTAAATAACTTCCAGCATATTCGATTAAACGTAAAAATTGTTATAGTAATGTATTGTATAAAACTACATGAACTAATTGTTTACTTAATAATATCAATTTAAGACTTTTACTCAATTTAAGAATTGTTGGGGAGGCTTAAATATAATTTGATTTGAATTAAAATTATTAATATGGTGTAAGATTCCTACTTACTTTTAATAATTACTTATGGGCATGATAGATTATTGATAGTTTTTACCATTTTTATGGGAGGGGTGAGATTATTTTTCATTTTGATGATGTGGTCAGCCAAGTAAGCCACATCATCGAAATAAAATAGAGGGAGGACAAGGCCAATTTAGTCCAGGTCATCAAAATCTAATACCTTATTAATACTGTTTATTATTGAGGTGTGTAAGTGAACATTTAAAAAAAGAGGGGTGCAAGTGATACTTTGTGGAAAAGTTGGGGGTGTAAGTTATTTTTACTTTAAAAAAATTTACCGCATATAGTCAAGACTCACAGTTGAATTAGATTTTTTCAACATATACTATAATTATTAATTAATATATGCCAAAGATTACTTGAGACTAGAGCAGAAAAATTTTATGCCTCACAAATGATCAATTTAAGTCATTTAATTATAAGGATGGTCTAGGTTAAATGTGTCTTTAAAAGAAAAAAAATCATTTCCCCAAGCCCCCTCCAATGATGCTGATAGTCTAAATTAAATCAATCTTTGATAGAAAAAAACTTCTTAACTCTCTTCCAAAACTGGTCGATCAAGCTTGGCCGCCTTTTAGGCAAATCTAGCAATATTCAGCGTCTCGCGTTGCGTAACACCTGGGTTACGATACTCTTTATATTTCTCCTAATAAGAATGATTAAATTGTAAAATATTTAAATACATTCTTTTTAATATAATAAAGAATAAAATCATAAACATACTTAAGTTTATCATAATAAAAAAAATTATTAAGAAAATATGTAATCAACACTTTCTTAAATGAAAAATAAAATAAAACAGCAATAATACTGAGCGATGCATAGTAAATTATAACAGATTTCAATTATATTTTATGGCCACCTAGCCTAAGTTACGCACACAGTTCACACACATTAGCGGGCTAACCAGTTGACCAACTACATTGATTAAATTAATTCTTGGGCCTAACATGCGGACCATGGAATATTAATTAAAAGCCCCTCATAAGCACAATACCTAGGCTATCGGAGAGCTTGATTGGAGAATGACATGTTTATTTGTTAATTAAAAAGGGTATGACTTTCAACCACATTGATCAAAGGATACGGCGATATACGGACAAGATCGGGAACACAAGAAAGCCTCTTAAAGATGTTGTTTTTAAGGCTCTAATGCTATCATTATTTTGACATGGCATTTACTCGAAATCAACTGTCTGTCATACACCACAAGCCGGCCACCGGCTTATTATATTTGTATATTAATTATTTAGGGTTTAGGAGTTTGTGCTCCCTTATGACCAATTTTACTCGTTGAATGCCCAAAAACAAGAAGCTACCATCAATGATCGAACTCCTTGAATCGTTGCTACCATTTCTGATGCAGATCAAACCTTCCAACATGCCCATTTAACTCTTGCCGACAAACGAATTACTCAACCATCAGATTAATGCTCGTTCTTAAATAGCATATATGCCACCTTTGTGGGAGGTTCCCTCTTCATTCAAATGGGCATAAAAGACACACCCAATAAGTTGTAGAATACTAAAGACATGATATATTGATATATATATCCATCCACACACAACCTGTAACAGGTTGGTTCCTTAAAAAACCCATGTCTGCAAGCTAAAGAAAAAACAACTCAAATGGTAATTTTGTTGCCACAACCAAACCTTGGTTGCCAATCTGGCCCCAGCGAATTTGGGCAGCGTGATTATCTCGCCGTTACCGACGCTAGCTAACTTTCCTGGCATACAACACGCCGCTTGCCCATTAAAAACGTGGCCATCCTCTTCTATTCTTACTTGTATATTATTATACATAAAAATACTTGGTGGACTTTGGCTGCCAATATCTAGAAGAGGGGATCCGTGGCTTAAACAGGACCACCGGCGAACACCATTGAAACCATCCACCTTTGCCAGCTGTTGTTGTGTTCTTGTTTATTTTTGTGAGCTCTAGTTGAAAGCTTCGTTTAGTTCGTCCACTTTTGGTGGACACATTGTTTGAGAGTTTGAAACGTAAGAGAGTTTCAATTTCGAGAGAGATAAATGAATGAAACCTGATTAAGCTGGTTATTCAATAACTGAATGTTAATTAGTGTTCGGCGGAAGTGCAGTTGTGGCAAATCAGCTCAATTTGATTTTAATTGTTTGAAAACGACGGGTATTGAGTTCAAGTTTACACGTTGTTTACTTTCGAGTATTAATTGTGGACAATTCTTCAAAAAATTGGTGACTATAAACCAAAATGTACTCATATTGAATGGGAAAAAGCTTTGACTTCCACCAAAAAAGAGGTAAAGCATGATAGCACTTGTTTACTTGTGCTTGTCTCAAGTATGAAAGGAAACTAACATAGAATGTTCATCAATCTCTGGATCTATCTAATATCTATAATAATAATTTTGTACACAATCCTATCACTGGGCTAATTATGTAGAAGCTCAGATTGACAGGTATGAATGACATGCATCAAACTAGAATCCAGATTGCTACATCCATCTACAAAACTTGCTCTACTTGTGCAACCAGGAGTTGCCTCTTTTAATTGAAAAGAACCAACTTTTTCAATTGAGTACCCGCCACTCCTTCCATCATCACACCGAGTAGAATTAGTCGATCCCTCTCCAGTTTCTACCAAAATATGGGTCCCTTCCAAGGCATCACTGGGGCCCTCTTCTACAACCAATGAGGAGCACCTCACATTGATCCAATCTCCGTCCCACGTCCAATCGGGCGATGGCCGACCACTCACCCGTCCGATTCGGTCAAATACCGTCATCGCCGGAGTCGATACTGATACCGATGCCGGCTCATCGGTCGACCCGAGAGGTCTTTCTTCGTCCTCCACCGAGCTCCAAAAGTCGGAGTCCAGCACGGTAGTCGGAGAATCGGAGGTGACTGGCTGATCTCTCTTGCCCGATTGCCCGTCTACAAAGGGATGCTTCATGAGCTCGCCCACAGTCCACCTCCTCATCGGATCTCGGTCCAGACACTTACCGAGGAAGTCCCTCGCCGGCGCCGACAACCACCGGGGCGCATCCGGCACCGCCGTCGAAGAGAACCCGATCCGGTAGAGCGCGGCCACAGCGTCCTCCGAATCCGGCCATGGCGATCCGCCGCCGTTGGCCATCTCAATCACGGTGCACCCGAGCGCCCACACGTCCGCCGGCATCCCCTGCGTCTCCCCACGAGCCGCCTCCGGCGACATGTGCGACGGCGTGCCAGAAATCGCCATCGCCGGGCCGTCTTCGACCCACTTCGCGCAGCCGAAGTCGGCGAGTAGAGGCCCGTCGCCGCCCATTAAAATGTTGTCGGCCTTGACGTCGCAGTGTGCGATTCGGCGGGCGTGGACGTAGGCCAACCCTTGGAGAACCGCGGAGGTGACGTCCCTGATCTCGGCCTCGTCCATCCTATTCCTGCCTCGCCGCCGGACGGCGTCGGCCAGAGTGCCGCCGGGGACATAGTCCATGAGAATGTTGAAGGTGGCCCGGCCGGCGTCGTCGTGGGTGAGGCAGCTGCCCAAGTAGGCGACGACGTGAGGGGAAGACAAAGTTGAGAGAATTGTCTGTTCCTTTTGTAAAAACAGGGACCTGCGCAGCTCGGCGGACTTGACGGCAAAGAGACGGCCGTCGGCGGAAGTGGCGAGGGAAACAGTGGCGGTGGAGCCGCGGCCAATGGTCGGACCCCTCGTCCAACACTCCCGCCTCTCCATTGGGATGAGAGAGGGAGATGGGGAAGAGGGAAGTCGGATGTGGGATACTGCTGCAGATGGGCGGGGCGTTGTTGTTGCTGTCGTTAACCGCATTGGATATGGAACATTGAGGGTATATATACCTGCGTGGGTATGCAAATATATTTATATATCTGTAGCAGTAGAGGGTAAGAAGATGGAAGAGAGGGGTGGGGGGAGGAGGGTGGCGGTGGGCGGCCTTCTTTTGTGTCCCTTTCTTTTCTTTATTATTTATTTCTTACACTTGGGATAAAAATGTAGACGGAGAAAGTAATCTGTGGGGCCCACAAAGGGTGGGTCCTAATTGGGTAGGTCTGGCATTTTTTTTTGTCCCGCATATATATATATATATATATATTATATATATATATATATTTCTGAATTGCATTTCACATACTATTATTCGATATGCAATGCCAGGATTTCTAAGTTGTCGATATATTAATATTAAATAGTACAATTATAAAAATATTGGATTTTTGAAAGATTATATAGCACTCTTGTTGTTATTATCCAGTCGGTCATTGAAAAGTGAAGAGCATAATTGTGTATATATACTTGCATTGTAAGCATTTTGATGTTAATGCCTGTGATTGGGGTTAGGGTGGGTGCTGCTAACCCATCAAGTAAGTACAAAGGTGTGTCTCATTTCTATTTGTACTCCTCATTTTGATAAATAAGGTGAAAATAGGTACTAATTAGTTTTACGATGTAATCCATTTATAACTTGATCTTTTATTTAGCTTTGATTTAACTTTGACAGTTGGCCACAGTTGCCCTCGCTTAAAAATTTGAATCAACCTCAAATCCTGTTAGTTTGATTTAGTTTGACGCTTAATTTTTTTCAATTTAACTAGTAAAATTACAAGTGTGCATGTATATACAATACACTATATGGAAGCACAATTAATTCAATAGAAATTAAATTTATAACATTTTTCAAATGAGTAAGGCATGATGGAATTGATTAATATTTTATTATATTTCAATATAACAAATAATGAAAATTTATTATTTTTTAAAATTGAATTCTTATTAAATAACACATCGTTTCTTTTCTTTTTTTATAATAAGGCCCGTCATATTTCCAAAGACTTAAAATACAAGCGACTCAAAACTCGACCTTTCTTCAAACAGAGTACCCCTTCCAAAAGAAAATATTACATCGTCTTTTTTTTAAATTTCTAATTTTATATTTTTAAAATTTTTCTTGAGTTTTGGCCTTTCCACGACTTTTCTCCGTTGACGTAAGCTCAACAGTAGAAAGCTCGGGTTTGTCTCCACGTGGCGGACTTCGATAGGGCAAGGAGGGCATCGGCCGTTTGGACGGCGGTGAGGGAAAGAATGGATAACACGACGGTCAGGCGAGCACGTGCGGAAAGCAATGGGTTCCTTACCCTCTGACCATATGGACGGTAATTCAAGCATATCCAGGATTCCTTTCTTCCCCACTTTCTATTTAGAAATCAAAATGCGTACACAAATAATTAAATAATAACACCTGTTAATCATTTGTCGTAATTAACATAATCATTATATATCTTTGACGCAATAACAAACCTTTTGGTTCAAGAATCAAAGATAGTACTGTTTTGCTACCCTCCCTCCTTTTCTACCATCTACTTTCAATGATCTTTTGCAATAATTCTCCACGACTAATTAATAAGATATTTGACTTGATTTTATCCAACACCCAAATGGTGTAAAAAACAAAAAAATAAAAAATAAAACAATTCAAACAGGCGATGAAGGTGTAAAAAGAAAACAAATATAAATGAAATTTGACAATATTTTTAATCTCACAAAAAAAGCGCTAAACCCCGCCACCTCAAAACAATGGAAACCTTTACGTTTTTCTGTTGTTAATTGTTATAATATTATAAATGGTTATTTAATAATAGAAAATATTAATATGCGTGTTGGAGCCTTAGATTAATTACTTGCGTGTGGCTAGCTAATTTATGCACACTAGGCATATTTACGTGGACAATATCTACATGTCTATGATTATTAAAGTTGCCAACTACCTACTTGTAAATGTGGCGGCTGATATTAACTCCGAGGTCTTTGTATAATTAATTAAATCAGACGGCAGAAGAGGAAGTGGAAGGAAGTTGGTGGTTCGCTAGATTGGTTAGTATATATTGCCTTAACACAAACAGGTTGGAATTGGATGGTTAAAGAGTGGTTGTGTGGCGGGTGAGCAGGTGGCATATCATGCCAATGACAAGTAAGGCAAAGCCTAGTCCACAGATAAAAATGGTTCAAAGCCGGCTGGCATTGTACTCCACGTACAAACAATAACTACTACAATTGCATTTTTCATTTCTTTTCATTTGCGCATTTCTACAACTAAAATATCACAAGATGAGGGTTCGTTATGGCATCTCGCAAAAGTTTGGTAACGTAATAGCAACACCATTAAAGAATTGGGCTAACTCCAATCAGCTTTAGTAAATTCGCCCAAGCAAGATATAGGAGGGGCAGGAATCAAGAATCAAAAGCATTGAAGCAAGCAAAGAAAAGGGCAGACTGTCCGGACGTTGCAACCAACTCACCCAATCGCAACAATAACGTGTAAAGAAAAAGGGCCACCGGCTAGCCGACAGCTGCAGGTTTCATGCTAAGCAAAGCTACGGATTAAAAAATTATGATAACATTTTTTAAGTAAAAAAATGAGTAAAGAAGCATCTTTCCATTAATGTTCGGAAAAACGGCCAATCTTCTCACTCGCCCAATCACTTGGGGGAGCTTTCAAGCCATCTCCAAATCATACAACTTCCTTTGGCACACTCCACTCTTGTTCTTTGCGGCTGATGCGTCGCTTCCAATGTAAGCCAAGTTGGCTACATTCTTGCCACTTTTTTGGCTCCATTTTGATCTTCATGGCTTTTGACAGACGCTAGCTAAAGTGGGTCATCATCAAAATCATCAAAACTGGGGAGGAAGAAGTGCTAATGAGGGCATTTTGACACACTCTATCACCCCCCTTTGCTTCCACTTGTGAAAGGGAGCTAAACGTATAATTGCGTGAGGGGAACATCGTTCCACGTGTGGGGAGGGAGTGAGTAAATTTTGGTTGGAGCGGTTTGGCCAGCTGCCTTTGTAGGAAGGGTCCTCGTGTCCTGCTAGTGAGGCAGTGATGAGTCCTTTTCTTAGGCTATTGTTGCGTTCCGCCACGGCTTGTGAAACTTGAAAGCTTCGGTCTACATGCACTCTACACTTGGGAGTTGGGGAGGGGCATCGCTATCATAGCAGCACGTAGATATGTGAAATGCAACGGGCCAAGTTTGGTGGGAAATGCCGTCCTCAATGTAAACGTGACTCACCTGGGTTCATCAGATCGGTGGGTAACCACCTCCAACCATTTTAATAATTAGTGTTTGCACACATGGAAAATTAACTTTAGGGTCACATTCTTTGTGCGTGCTGACCATGGATCTTATTTTCTTTCCAAGGCTAAACTCATCTTGTCTGGTTTGTTAAGCGATAACGTGGCATCTATTGATTTGGTCATTCACTGTTGGACTGATAATAACGGTTAAAAAAATGCAAATAAGCGACGCATAATGAACGAGGTGGAACAAGCTGGTAATTCAATATTTACACTATAAAACCTTAGAAAATTACGTGCACAGTCATCCGCCTTCAAAACAGTAAAAAATTCCTCCCTTCTCCTCACTTAATACTATAAAATCTATGTTTTTTTTGAAATACTTAAACAGTGAAGTGGCTTTAACTAAAACTTCAATTTCTAAATTCAGAATGAAAAAAAATAGTATCAACAGTTGTTGATATTCTTGTGTCACGTGTATTTAATGTGAGTCTTTAAATTTCAAAGTTGGTTGGATAAGGAAGGTAATTTTCGTTGGATGAGGTTGGTTCAACCATTTGATTAGGCTATATATATATATATATATATATATATATATATATATATATATCTTTTTTGCCCGAGGAGGTTTCAAAGCATTAATAGATCTAGAAAGTTGCCCACTACGTCTTGATATAGTTGGTTTAGGAAAATATCATAAATAACTAAATTTCAATATTTTTTATTGACCAAAATATTCAAATTTTGGTTCACCTAAAAACTGGATCATAATTGTTACGATTAGGTTGAGTCATGTATAAATCAATTAATTTGAATGATAAATGGATTAAAACATTCCTCTTGGCATCTTGATAATGGAAGACATTATTAATTATACATAAAAACACAACAAACATAAATAAAAGTACGAAAGAACAACATCGCACTGAGCACAAGTGTGTGTAGCACTATCTATTCTTCTATCAGAGTCAACCCAACACATAGGAACTCAAGGCTTAGAAAAACGTTAGCAACATATGTCATTGGTTCGAAAAATAATTAGTACAAACTGATAAGTAAAATCTGATATTTTACGAGGAAAGAAAACTATATATATATATATATATATTGAGGAGGGGGAGGCTATACTGCAGCACAGCCATCTTGGCTGTGCTGCAGTGTTCCAGCCGTTGGATTTTATCCAACGGCTGGACATTCCCCCCTCACCCTTTCAAAAATAAAATTTGTTTGCCGCGGTTCTCCGCCCCGCTGCCGCCGCGCCGGTCCGACCAAAACAAATGAGGAACTCTTGTTGGCGGGTTTGGACGACAGCAACAATAACAGAACAGAGCAGTTGATGAATTTCCGGCAACAAAAGTGGTAGCAAGATTCCTTCTTTCTTCTTCCAATCGATCTCTGTCTTCACCGGGGACTTCTCGACTCCGGCAAGCTTCACGGCAAGGACGGCATGACTCCTCTGTTTTTACTCCAAGTCCTCTGTTTCCTGTGATTTCGGCGGTTCCTTCCCCAAGGTGGTGATGATCCCTTCTCCCTGGACAATGCTCCGTGATGACAGGACGGCAGCAGCAGATCGTTAGTGACCCATGCCGCGCCACTCGTCCTGCCCACCTTGGGTCACCCGCGAAGGAATCAAGAAGGGAGGGGCGTCGTTGGCCGGTGGCATCGTTGGCCGGCAGTGGGTGGCCGGCGGGCGGCCGGCGATCGGCTGGCTCGGTGGAAAAACAGGGTCGCCGGCGAAACAGGGGAGGGAAGAGGAAAAGGCAGGGGTAGTTTCGTAATAAATATGTGACTCGGTCCCGACTCGAGTCAATATTACGAAATATATCCTAAAAAATATAAAAATAAAATAAAATACCATAAAATATAATAATCCATTATAATTCAATTATTTTATTTTATATTATTTTTCTGTATTTTTTTATATTTTTTGGGATTTATTTTGTAATATTAACAAAAGTTAGGACCGAGTCAAGTTTTTATTACCAAACTACCCCTCTCAAAAAATAGGAAAAAATTAGAATTAAAAACCATAAAATAAAATAATCTATTAGAATTAGATTATTTTATTTTAGGGTATTTTCCTATACTTTTTTTAAATTTTTAGGATTTATTTCTTAATATTAACTCGAGTCGGGACCGAGTCAAGTTTTTATTTTAAAATATGAACAAAATAGGGTAACATACTATAAAATAAAATAATTACTTTATTTTTTAAATTATTTTATAATATTGACTCGAGTTGAGAGCGAGTCAAGTTTTTATTATGAAATTATTTTATTTTATTTTCAAAATTTATATCTTAATATTGACACGATTTGAGAGTAAGTCAAATTTTTATTACGAAATTATTTTATTTTATTTTTTAAAATTTATTTTGTAATATTAACTCTAGTGGAGAGCGAGTAGGGGGAAAATGACTCGATTGCAATTTCGTAATAAAAACTTTACTCGCTCCCGATTCAAGTCAATATTACAAAATAAATCCCAAAAAATATAAAAAATACAGTAAAATAACATAACATAAAATAATCTAGTTCTAATGGATTATTTTATTCTATGGTATTTTACTCTATTTTTTTCATATTTTTTGAGATTTATTTCATAATATTGACACAAGTCGGGCTCGAGTCAAGTTTTTATTTTAAAACTACCCCTCTCGAAAAATATAAAAAAATAGGGTAAAATACCATAAAATAAAATAATTCATTAGAATTCGATTATTTTATTTTAATTTTGATGTTTTTAATATTTTTTGGGATTTATTTTGTAATATTGACTCGAGTCGGGAGCGAGTCAAGTTTTTATTACCAAACTACCCTTGCCCGTTTTCTTCTCCCCGCCACCGCTCTGTTCTGCCCTGTTTTGCCGCACCATCCCACCACTGTCGACCTCGCCGCGGCCGCTACCCCGTGCTGCAGTGTTCCCCCCCCCCCCGGTCGACCTCGCCGCCGGCCACCCACGGCTAGCCAGGGATGCCGCAGGCCATGGCCGTTGCCGCCTCACCACCCCTCCCTTCCTTCCCCCTCTCCCTACCGAAGAGAAACAGAGGAAGCGAAGTGCGACAAAGCGGAACTGCTACTTTGTCGTCGTCGATTCTTTCGGGGGGCTGAGCTTGTTGGCACCCGACTCCTCACCGGACTCCCAAGTCGACGCCTCCCGCCGGCCGTCCTGCACAGCGCTGTTGGAGAAACAGAGGAAGAGAAGCAGAGGAAGCGAAGTACGACGAAGCGAAACTGCTATTTCGTCATCGTCACTTCTTTC